>JANDKE010001180.1:0-16292 GCA_027627275.1 Coprinellus aureogranulatus
GCGGATGCAACAGACAAAGGCGGGGCCTGAGTATCATCCGGAAGAGGAGCGGTTAAGGTCTCCTGGACGGTAGGCTCGCCTTTTAGGGTGGTCAGATTGAAGAACGCAGCCTTTTCTGGGTTCATGCGGGAAGGGGGAGTAGGAGGAGAGCTGGTAGACGTGCCGGCGTCTACAGTGGCCTTACCCTTGCCCTTCTGGTCGACCTCATCGATGTCGACGATGTCGTCGATAGCGACAAGGATATAACCGGCGCCACCACACGTTCCACAGGTCTCGGGCTCTGAATGATAGTCAATCTCGTGGTGATGGCCGAGAAGATGTATACGCTTACCGTAGCCGTCCTCATCAACTTTGTTCAGAATATCGACACCTGTAAAAAATGAGAGGCATGTCAGCGTACAGGAGCAGAGACACGAAAGGTAACCCACGGCGATCTATGGCTTGGAGAAGGGTTCCCAGGAGGCCGAACATGGCCGGAGAGAGGGCAACGCGAACATGCGCACTCTCGCAAGCGATGTTGGAACTAGAGGACATGGTGGTGTTTGCTTTGGGTGAGAGAGAGAAGCGGGGAATTGGAATGAGGGAAGACTTCTTACCGGCGAGTATATAACGACTTTCCATCTGGCTCCGAGGGGTGAGCTGTACGATAGGAGTATGAAATGCCCTACGATTGCATTTGGGCAAAGGAGCAAGCATCCGACCGCAGTAATCGAGGGTGCTTCGGTCATGCCCATGTGGACACCTTCTGACCCCTAAAATCTTGGAGCTCTAAGTATGAGCGTATTGCGAATAAAGTTGGTCACAACACCGGAGCAAATGGTGTCTCAAGAGAATGGCTATCGTCGGAGAGGAAACTATACGCTGCGAGTGGAACATCGATGACTTTGAATGCCTTCGCCTTACTCGTTGCCATTCCGACGCGTTAAGTGGGCTTTGATTCTGGGTGACCTCGGAGAAGGGCCAAAACCTGGTGCATGTCCCTTTTATTTACCAAAGAACGTGTTGAGGAGTATCTGATTGCACCACAAATTCTCTTGGTCTCTCACCTCAACAACGACCACACTCACCTCGACAACGACCACACACCCACTCTCATATAGAATACCCATGGCTCCTACTGGATGGGCGACAGTCGAGGAACGCGAGTTTCTGAAGACTTATCTCCCGGAATACGAGTCATGCCAAGTAAAGCGGAAGTACAGAGCATTCTGGCAGCGCCTGAATGTGGACTACTTCGCCAGATTCCCTATATTGCAGAAGCTATTTCCGGGACGAAGTCTCACAGATCTCAGTGAGGAGGAGAAAGGAGCTTATACGGCTGCGACGAATAAACAGCAACAAGTACGTACCATATTTCTACGCGTGGTACAGGCTCACTGACATCCGTTAAGCGTTTGAAGGAATGGTTTCGTTGGCAGATGAACCCACGCAGCCGTAACGCCGGTGGGAGCATCACGAAGAAGGACCTCAATCTCATCTATAATGGGCGTACCCGGGGCAGGAAACCCTACGAGGTCTTCGCAAAACTATATCAAACCCAAGTCGAGGCCGAGAAAAGTGCAAGGTGCGAGTCGCAGGGTATCAAGGGTCGGGCTCAACTCGCAGTATGGCATGAAGTTGCGAAGGACTTGTATAAGGCGGCGACGGAGGAGCAATTAACTGAAGTGAAGAAAGCGATGGATGCAGCAACAGAATCGAAAGGCGGTCTAGAGCCTTCTACCGAGGACGTAGCTGGCTCTCCTAGCACGTATCTGCGGTTGGTAGATCTGTAGTATTCTTGGGACTCCACTCATAGACTTCCCTCGTGCAGTTACCTCAAGAAATTGCCCACTCTCCTCAACCACGCCATCACACCAGCCGTTCAGAAGGCGGGTGTCATTGCTCTCGTCTACGTCGTGGGGCCAGATCCGGCGAAGGGAGGAAGGATCGCAACCCAAACGTGAGTGCCAAGTGTCTTCTTCTATTTCGGACTCTAAGCGCCCATCTCATCTAGTCTTCAGTTCGGCGATAAACCCACAACGCCGCTTTTCTCAGAGGACTGGGCTGATCACGATGGACTCTTTCTGGAGGAGATTGCGCGGTTTGCGGGAAGGCACGAGTTCCGTACGTCGTTCTCTCAGAAACATCAATGTCATTCTGATTTCTACCCTTGTTTAGCGCCCGAAGTCTGCGCTGCACGTTCACTGGACGCCAAGCCGCCACAAATCGACTCAGATCTTGAGGAAGGCGGACCTGCTAATGTCAACGAGACGAGTACGGATTTCTGAATTCTATATGGTACATAGCTGACGATAGCTGCAGTCACTAAAGACACAACAGGCATCACTGTCGAGCCAGTTGAAGCTCCGAAATCACCGCCCACAAGTCCCCCGTCAACGCCTGTGTCTAGATCTATATCAATCCCCCAGGTGCCATTCCTCAACAACCGTCCTTCCTCACCCCAAAACGATCGCCGTAGCTCTATGACCTTGGAGGATGACGAGGATCAATCGGACGAGGAAGATGACATCTACGGATTCACTTCCGGCGGCGACGATACCTTTCAGTCTTCGAGTGACAATTCGGGTTGGGGGTTCAGTGAGGGTACGTTAGATCTAATCCCTCCCGCTCGATAACTCCTAATTCCCTTAAGCTCAATGGGACGTATTCGACACCACCTTGGAGCAAATGCAGACAGCAAGCCCAGAAAAGAGTCGAGGAGAAGGAGAACGGGTCTCGACTGCCTCTAAACCCCATCCGCTTCCCCCCATTACACCCGCACGACCTTCGATGCCCACAGCTTCCTCAGCTTCTTCTGGAGGATCGATGTCTCAACCTGTCACTCAGTCTCTGTACCTCACCACTCCCTCCGTCACGCTCCCTGTTGCTCAGGCTCAAACGACTTCTATGTCGGGTTTGCCATACCTTGGGGATGGCTCCTCTGGGCATCTATACCAGTTTGGGGGCGGAATGAACTTTCCACCGGCGTCCTCATCTCTATCGACCTTGCCTTCCGTGGAGGTCGACTACGTGTCTGGTGGGCTCTCGAATGCGAATCTGTTTGCCAGCTTCTTCAACCCTCCCGCTATCAACGCGCCAAACCCTCCGTCGTCTTCCGCACACGTAAACTCAACCGATCCTCCGAATGGGCCCCTGAACCCTACCTTCTCTTCTGCAAGTCAATTCGCTCCACCTTCTTCCTTCTCCATAACTCAATCAATGCCGCCGCCTCCTGCACCACGACCTCAGCAAGCCCCTATGAACCCGTCGTCCTCACACGTAAATGCAACCAATCCTTCGAATGTTTCCCTCAACCCTACCTTCTCCGTGAGTCAATTTGCACCAGCTTCTCGCGCTTCAGTGTCTCAAACACTGCCACCGCCTCCTACACCGCAATCCCAGCAAACTTCCATGAATGCTCAGTCTCATCTGGCGGCGCCTCCTCCCCCCACGAATTTACCCCCTCTTCGAACCCCATGTTCACTAGTGGATCCTCCGCCTGTTCCCCCAACCAAGTCCCCTTCAACGAAGGAAGCGCCGTTGACGAGCTTCCAAGGCGCGTGCCTAGCTTCGACTTCTGGAAGGACCGTGCTAAATCTTAATGCAACACCACCTGCACCCCCGATGACCCAGGAGGCTTCCCTTCCCGAGCAGATTGCGTCTTCAGGTCCCACTCAACACGTTCCTCCACCGGCGAAAGTCCTACCACCGGCTACAGTCCCTGTCACCATGAACACTGCCTCGTCAAATGCCTCCTTCATAACCCAACCAGACACCAACTCTAACCCGGACCTGTGACTGATAGTGTCCAACGGCGATCTACAAGGGCCCCAATTCCCTCCAGACGCAATGAACAATTACAGTTGATCGGGACAAATGCTTGCACAGTTGCGGAGAGCACGGAGAAGCCGAAGGATGCGGGAGATGTGGGGTGGTTCGAAGCGGCAACGAAAAGTCTCCGAGAACTCTCGTTGGGACAAGGGTTCTCGGAGATGCGGGATAAGTGGGAAAAACTCGAGGTTATGTTGGGATGCGGAAACATATCAAGGGTGCGTTACACTTTCCAACTTGTCGTCCCCGCCCTTTCTGACATTTATCACAAGGGATCTCTGCCGGACTCCAAGAAGCGCCCGAAAGAATGGGCGAGGTGGGCGTCGAAGACCTGGCAGGGCATGCGATGTTACGACAGTGCCCCCGACATCGAAGACCCTGCGGACATAGGTCTCACTACCACCCTGTGGTGGTCTTCGTTCCAACCTTCGTTCCGCGCTTCTGACGGCCCGTATCCTAAAGCGATATACTCTGATCCCGATGCTGAAGTCAACGTAGACGTTTGGGCCCCCATTCGTAAGTCGGGCCCCAATGGCTTTGTTTCGATGGTCATGCTATTAGCGTGGTGGGGTAGAGCGGCTCTTACAGGTACGTCAGAATGGCAGCAGAATTCACAACTTGCCTGGGAGTACGTCGTTAAGGATGTCAGCCATGTCTTGGATCGAATGATCGAAACATACGGTCCGCCTCGTCGTGCTGGTGTGAAGCGGAAAGTAGCCAACGAGAAGGAGAACGCCCCGCCCTCGAAGAAGAAGTGAGTCCAGGATCTCTACGCCCTCTCTTTTCGAAGACTAACTATTTATTATTCAGGGCCAAGAAGCGCTCTTGACGGTCCTTGGCCTTTGTCTCTCCTTGTAGTAGTACCCCCATGTCAGCACGTTACGAGAAATAGACTTCCTGGCTTCCCCTTGTCTCCGCCGATGAGGGGAAGTCAGAATGTGAACTTCTTTCTTTGCGTTAGCGTTCGCAAGGCGTGTGGGTTGCTGAGCGAAGCCGACTCTGTGAAGCAGTGAGTACTCGGGCAGAAAGTCAACAGCTATACTGGACTCTCGGGACCTTGTAGCAATCGTGCATGTTCGATTCAATTGGAATTGAACAGAAGGACAATGGTCACCGACTCCGGAGGATATCGACTGTGACCATTGTACCAGGTCACCACTCTGGAGGATATCACCCGACTGTGACCATTGTAAAAGGTACAGTCATGAAGACACAGTGGGAGCAATAGGATATGATTGACTATAGAAAGCGCATGCGTTACCCTCGTACAAGCCCGACAATGAACTAAGTGAATCCAGGGAGAATGCCTGTGCAGCTATCTGCGATATATCTTCCTCGCACGTTCTGTTAGTTTCAACTTGCTCTTTGGGCGTAGGCGGGTAAGCGTGTCAGAAGCCATGGGAGGCATCCCATCCTGATCGGGTGCGGGAGGGAGAGAGTGCGAGTCTAGAAAGGTTTAGACTGAGTAAAAATATTCGAGGCGTATCCCTGTCACGTACCGGGCGTGTGGGTTTGGCTGATGCCCACTACCGGCATCGACACAGCTGACACCGGAGTCGCATAGCACGGAAGCGTCGTGGTGTCTGGGGCGGGTGGTAAGGGACAGTGGTGTCTGATGATGCTGAACGCGTGGGGGCCCAGTAACGATTCGCTAGGCAAAGATTTAGGAAGAGCTTGTGATATTGCGAACAGCACTCTCACAGGGCACGTTCAATATCCACGTCTTCTAGTGAATGTGGATCAAACGAGTTGCGAGAGGCACCCACGCCGCTCGACCCTGTTTCCAATTCCGATTCCGACTGGGACCCCGTCGTACTCTCTTCATCGCTCTCCTCATCCGAGCTGGCGTCCACATCGGGGTACTTTCGCTTGTGCTCGAGCATGATGTCCCCTATCTCCTCTGCTGTGATGGGACCCTTGGGGAAAACCGGATAGTGTCGAAATGGCCGGTCGAGTGTGAGACGGGGAGGTTCCTCTATTGCAGGCGCGATGGCACGCCTCTTCCTGGCTCTAGAAACGCCCATCCCGTGGTGAGGCAGTGGAAAGACATGCAGGAGGGGAAGGAAATAAGGAATCCTCGATTGACCTTACCAGGGGCAAAGCCGAACCCAAACCATCAGGTCCGTTGAGCTAAACTTGAGTACGATGGCGACCGTTGATTATACCCGCGGCTCCCTGGATGTGGCAACGCTCTTCAATCAACGTTATCGGGCCCGCATAATCCTTGGCGCTACTCACTGACAAAAGGCACCACGAACCAGACATGGGACTTCTCTGATCAGTGATAAGCGCCCGGAAGAAGGCCGCATCGTCGAGTGTGAGACAGCAGACGCCCTTCCCTCTGGAAGGACTGTCGAGAAAGGGAGACAAAGGGGGGAACAAACTGGATATATATCGTTGTATAGTCATGGCTTGTTTGAGTCATCGGAGACTAGGGTAAGCTGAACAATGAGTACTCTCATTTATACCAACGGCAAGGCACTCTTCGACTAGTATAAAGCCGAGTATGAGCCTATTGGGAGTTGAACAGTAATAGTAACGCTTCTTTCAAGGTGGGACAACGGAGACATTGAGTATATCTTGTGTCCAGGGACGCGCTTATTTCGAGTAGGAGAAGGGCAATTATGAGCACCCATGTGATAAGCGAAGGACTTCCTTCGAAATAGGGCAAGGGATTCTGTGAGTAATTCGGGAGTTAGGGAAAGACTACTGCGAGTACACTGAGTATCCAGAGATAGCTTCTTCAGAAGTAGGGCTTGGTAGTTCGAGCGTATTGCGTATCGAAGAGCACACTTACTTCGAATTAGGGGAAGAGCGACTGTAATTCCTTTGGCTACAGAGACAATGAGGGTATCAGGAGTGGGGGAAAGATGACATTGAGTACGCTGGGTTTACGGAGGATCGCTTCTCAAGGAGTGGGACATGAGAGACTGTGAGTGTATTAACATTGGACGTCCAGGCGATGGCTTCTTTCAGGGTAGGGCGAGGGAGACTGTGAGCATATTGAATTTCGAAGGAAATAAATAAGTTCCAGTAGGGGGAGAGTGACTGTGAGCGTATTGGGCTTCCAGGGTGACGCTGCTTCGAAGTGGAGAAAGGGAGACTGTGAGCACTGATTCAAGTGGGAGAGCTATCTTCGGGATGGGGCAAAGTCGACAGTAAATGTCAGGGATATTCACATGAAAATGGGATGAATGACGATAGTCGTTCGTCGTCGGCATGGGAACCGTCAGAAAGGATACGCGATGTGGGGCAAAACGCCTGTAATCATTTCCATTGTTCAGAGGGTAAGTCATAGGACAGTGGCATTTTTTGACATATCCGGACGATCCCATGACATTGGGATACAGGAACGATCATAGCCATTCATCATCCTCTGCGCTAATCTTGGATCTCTCTAGCAGCGACGCTTCTGTTAGATGCAAGGGAGATGTATCGCCCCGGATCTTCTGTCTGCATTGGACCTGATGGCGCGCTCGGGCGCGCTCTAGTTTCGAGGGGCGGGAAATACCTGTGCATCACTTCCCAAGACGTCTTCCCCCACTGTGGATTGTCGTGAATCATGCACATGTCGGAAGACGACAGTCCAGGTGTTTTGTGCTTCAAAACGACTGTATCAGCTGCTTTCCTCTCAAGCCCACCGAGCGGATAGCCTCGATCACGGCTGTGGCACCTCCAAGTACGCGTTCCCGCACTCGACTTCCAAAGTCCGCATGCTGGCTTCTGGCCATTCAAGACAGGAAGAATGCGAAAGGGTGAGCTGAAGGAACACGTTAGGCTGTGCCCCGCGTCGCAAATGAAGTCAAGCAGGAAGTAACACCCTTTCGTCGTCACCAGCGGGTCTCCCTTTTCTCTTCTTAGACTCCGATATTCATAGCCTTGCTTTCTTCATTATTTCTTCTCATCCTTGGCGCTATGCATTCCTGAGGCTTCGTGAACGCTTTCGGCCTGTCCCAAAACATTTGGGGTTTCCCAACTACTGCCCCCAGTCGTTGCCTTCCATTGGATACCACCAGCCTTTAGTCACCCTCAGAATGACGAGATGGGATCGAGATCGGTGTACCCGAAGGGTTCACGCTACTCATCTCATGCTGGGCCAGCGGCACGAGGTATTCATTCCGCACTTGACAGTGCCCAAGTCATAGTGATACTATCGGGTCATCGCGACTCCTGTTGTGTCGCTTCAGAAGATCCGGTTCAGAGAGAGCTGTTCCAACTCAGTCAGCGATTCATTGACTTGTACGACGAAATGCAATGATAACTGACAAAGTTTACGATACGGGCCCGTTCCATGCATGTATTGCCGTGTAAGAAATATCACAGTTGAAAATAACAAGTCGATCACATTGTCTAGTGCGACGTCCGCGTCAGTTCTCCAGTCTTGCTTTCGAATTACTGTACAATCGCGCACCTCAAGCGCCATCGCCATGCTCGACACACTCGGCGATGGCAAGTGTACTATATTTCCCGAAGTATTGAAGTGGAGGAAGCGTGCCGTTCGCTTTTTTGTCGATTTACTGAGGGACTGAGGCTCGACGCGCTGGACAGAGTCGATTTCCCCACAAACTGCACGACCACGACAAGCATCTAGTTTAAAGACCATTCGTCTTCGTCCAAAACCCGTACCCCCACAAAATTATCTACAGGCCTCGGGACACCCGCTAGGATCTCCACCGCTTCCTTCCAATCTTCCAACTCAGGGTCATGGTCCATCCACAAGTATCTTTGCTGTTCCCGCAGCGTAACAACGTGAACCTCGACGTCTAGCCCAGGGAAACTGCGGACGACATCAAGCATAGGCTTGCCTCTTTCGAGAAGCTTCTCATGCCGGAAGTATATGACGAGCTTGCGAAGTCGGTGCTCCCTGGGGCAGTGACAACGGGTCGATAAGAACGCGTTGAACGCATCGGGCGGGAGATCAACGGGGTCCTACGGTGGGGTTCGTATTTAGACAGGATGCTTTCGAACTGAGTCGGTCTGAATGCGCACCTCAATGATGATCGTTCGAAGGTTGAGTAGGATACCTTCGGCGGTAATGAGGTTCGGGAAGGCCAGCTTCGCGAGGAGCGAAGCCAAGGTTTCCCCTGGCAGAGAGAGGCCAATGGTATCCACATGTGGTGTAGCGCCGAGCAGAGTGTGTAAGGTGTTATCCGCCGCTCTGTAGCTATTGATTGATATATACCTAAGTGACTGCAAGCCCTTCAACCATCCAGGACACCATCAACGTCTTCTTGACCGTGCCACCTTTCGAAGTCGAGGGCATTGCCTGTGACATATATACGCTGGAGATCTGGGAATTCAATGTACTTGAGAAGAGTGGGCCACTCTTGTCCAGTCAGAGACTGGAAGGCGAGGGTTTCGAGGCCGCCTGCACGAACCGGGGGACCGCTGCCTTGGTCAGATTCCACTTCTGGGAGAGAAGCAAACATATAGCGCAGGTCGGGGCAGAGCTCTAAATAACGGCGCATAGTCGGAATGTTTGATGCTTGGTAGTAGTTATCGTCGTCTAAGACGTGAGTCAATTGCCTCCATGGGAGGAGGATGTGCTGAGTCCAATCGAAGTCTCCCGCGTATTCGAACGTCTCCTTGCGTTGCTTCAAAGCCAATTTCCGAAGTGATGGAGCCTCACCGAATGCTTGGATAGGCCCTCGGCTTGCCCAGTCGAATTTAGACAACTGCCTCGGATTGAACGCCATCGCTAGACGCGTAAGCTGGGAAAATAGCCCTTGAGGAAGGTCATGAAGATGATCGATGGAGATGCACTTCAAAGCAAGGCTTGTCAGGCGAGGGGCGAAAGGTTTGACGAGGTTCTGAACGAGATTCGGAGCATCGGTGATGAAGCGGGTTCGATGGGTCACAGATAGTAGGAGAGAAAGGGGTGCCTCCTTCGACCGCCCGGCGTACATCGAGAATGCTCTAACCCTCTCCGTACTCCACGCGACCTTCCTATCGCTGTGGCTGAACTTCAAAGAGGTCCACAGTGCGCCGCAATCCGTGCTGACCCTTCTCCATCGACGAGAGACCTGGGTGAAGAGGATAGGAGCCTGCGATGGATGAACAGTCGCCGGCGACCCGTCGGAGGGGAGACCATGGGCGAATATATGGCGAAGGACGTCGTCGGGGATTCGTTCGATCGGGGCTAGGGAAGGTGTTAGGACAGATGAGAGGCCAAGGATTGTCAGTACGAACATGAAATCGTGGCCATCCTCGACTGGGGCATGGTGGTGGAAAGGAACTGGCAATGGGACCGAACGGCCGTTGCGATCCGAATGATAGATCGATAAAGTTTGATCAGTGACACTGTGACGGTTCCTGGACGGGCGCCTAAGAGGCATAGGGGCTGGTTCAATAAATGGATTTACGACGCAGTCATGAGCAACTGTTCCAATTGCGGAGATTCTGGGCTATATGTAAGGATAAACACAATTTCAAATGCGGACATGGTCTTCCTCTGTCAGCCAAGTGCAAAATTGGATCTTCTGGGATTCCCCAAGATCCACGACGACTGTCCTGCAACTGAAGGTGGGGTAGACGGTAGGTATTCGTAGATGGCGGAATACCTTCAAATGAAGGTTTCAGCGAGGAATCACGGAAACTCAACATAGTACTTACATCGAACATATCGAGGACTGCCAAGCCATTAGGCTTCTGTGAAGAGTTTAGCTGTGGCACTATCCGGCGAATTGAGCGGGACGCGTTCCTACCTGCATGAATCCGTTAGGCGAATCGTTGCAGGTGACAGAGCTGGCTCTGGTCTCTATGCCCGGAAGCTGGATAAATCGAGATCGTCAAGATCGTTGACGTACTCTGGAAATTGCTGACGCACCCTTCGAACGATCGCTTGCATCGCAAAGTCCGCGCCATTGTTCAGTTCATCTTGGGTCATCGATGCGTATGCTGTCCTTTGCCCGGGAGTTCCTCGGCGTGCAGTAAAAAGAAATTCGTTCAAATCACCGTCTGTGGCGCATTCGTCGATGCTGAGGTACAAGTGGAATAACCAGGGTCGAACGAGATAATCGTAAGGAGGACGAGAAATTGGGGGGATCTGGACCCACCATCACGGGCTGCGTTCCACTCACCGTTGTCCGAACTGGTTAGAGAGATGATGGAGCGCAGAACAACATCCTTGTGGACTGCTGGCACTGGCTCCGCAGCAGGATACACATCGCTGTGCCTGTTCAGCTCCGCGAGGGAGGGTGCTGATTTCTGATTCGCAAGGACTGAAACTGCATGACGTAGGATGGTACCCTCTTCTGTCAAACAAGGAAGATAGTAAGGATAGGGAAACGAGTGGAGGATACGTTTGACTGGGGAGTCGAGAGAAATAAGGTTGAGGCCGTCTTCATGGCGAAGCAGCTCCCAGCACCAGGAGGCCACAAGCGCAAGGAAATCAGCGGGAGAAACTACGTCACGCACGACGAAGATGTGGTTGATTCTTCGCCGAACAGCGCTCTCTAGATCGAGTGCGGGAGGGATCTGTTCCCAGCCATGTTTCCAATGTCCTCGTGCGAGTGCTATAACCCTTGGGTGTGGAATAGCGACAGTGCTTGCCCCCATAGCGAGTGTGATATCCAGGAATCTGAACGCGGTGAACTCCGAATATTCGCTCCGCTGGGCTGGAGTGATAAGTTGGAAGCGGCCTACGTCAAGGAAATAGTCCCTCAGAGACGTATGGAAAAGAGTGACGGGCGTCAAATCGTCGTCGCCAGGAACCCGAATGATTGACTGCAGTGGGAGGATGACTTGAACGACCTTGTATGGCGGGAATGCCAAGCAGAAAGGCGATATCAGAGACTGCGAGCTCCCCGCTGTGAAGGGTGATCGTCCCAATTACGTCAGAGAAATGGGGGATATGCCGTGCCCGGAGGAGCACCTCATGGTAGAGAGAGTCCAGGGAGCCGTTCATCTCGAGCGCCTCGTTCCACCTGTCCATGGGAGTGCGTCCATCGTCGATCGCCGACCTGTTGTTGCCTAGGATGAAGTCGAGAGGTGTCCTGATGAATATGAATGACCCTCCGGCCTTACCGACAAGACTAGCAATACCGTCTTCTCCAGGCCAGGCGGCGCCGTAAGATCGAATGACTCGACTCCGTTTCATAGCCAGACTAAACGTATGGCGGGCCATGTATCGAATGTCTTCTTCAGCTGAATAGTCGCTAAGGTCAAGAGTCCGAACTTGCTCGCTTTCAATCCGTTCACGAATGTGCTCTTCAATACGGCTGCTGAAAAGGAAGCGGAGGGGTACATCGGGATGTCGGTCGAAGAACTCGACGGCATGGGTAATGAGATCTGCAACGTCTTCACGGTCGTCGCACTCATCGAATCCGTCGATGACAATGAGGAATATCGGCGTTTCAGGCGAGGGGTGGTTTGAGGAGGTACCAGACGCTCTGAGATTGAGGAATGGGTCGAATATCAAGCGCTTGAGCTGTGTCACGACCGAAACTCCATGAACTCCAACCAACTTCATCGCCCGCTTGATTACCGGCTCCGCCTCTGGTATCGCCAGGGCTATCTGCGTTGCGAGCGTCACGATGAACCTGGAGAACTTGCTCCTGTCATCAGACCCTCGGAAGAAGAAGAAACTTCCAGCAAGGCGGTGACGTCGCTCGAGCTCCTCAGCCACAGTTTGTGCTATAGCCGATTTCCCGCATCCCACTGGACCGCAAAGCCAGAGTATTGACTTCTTGGGCGAAGGCGTTGGCACTCCGCTTCTGTCACTAGGACTGTCTGACTCTCTTTGAGAGCTGGGGACATCGCTGTTTTCCGCCCATGCTAGGATGTCCCGTATGACGTCCTTTCTTGTACCGGGAAGGCAGACGGAGTCTAGCGGCGCTGTTCGACGATTGCGGGTATGTGACGCGTCGAGGATGGGAATGAGGACGGGGATGTGATCTGCTGATCCTGAGCCAAAGCTGGCCTGGTGCATCTGGCCTACAAATAGAAATTGCTCAATCCACACTCTATGACGCTGCAAATACAATTCTCGCCTTGGTTGACCCCGAAATTAGCGTTGTCGACGGGACCTATGTAATTCACAGGTCCATGGTTATTGATAGTATGGTTTACGCCTTGAGATTCAGTGACTAAGGAACCTCCAAGAGTGAGGCGGCAGACTTACTGGGAGCGCCAGGTCGTGGCTGGCTATTGTCCACGGAGCTGTTCCCCTCCACATTTCTATCCATTCAGGCCTTGACCGCGATACGCCGAAGTAGAGGGAATGCTGCAGGATAGTCTAGAATGGGTGGAAATATAAAGGTTGAAAGTAGATGGTGGAAGACAGCCAAGAGAGCGTTACACGAGATGCACAGCATGCTTGCATGGGCCGTTCCGATGCCATAATTGCCGAAATTACGCCGATGAGTACTGCCTAACAAGGATGGAAACGCCGACCAGGTGTTTTCTAAGCTAACAGAGTCCACGGGAAAGCGTCACAGAGTCAGTCCAGCAGCGAAGCCCCTGCGGAAAACCGTGTGCCGCGTATTGCAGATGGTGCTTTCGTACGTGGTGGTTCAGGGATAATGGAGAGTGAGAGCCATCCTTGAGCATAAATATAAATATCGAAAGCAGAGATACAAAGCAAAAACGAACGAAGGCGACCCTAAGAGCTAAAACACTCATCTTCATCGCAATCGGAGGGTGTCTCTGCTTGTGAATCTTTGGGCAAATGATACTTGGCGAGAACGAGTGGCGCACTGGACTCTGCCGTCATGCCCATGAGATAAAAACTGCTTGGGGTGCGTAGGAAACGATTGTCTCTTGTGCAAGTTTCAAAAATCGAAGTTAGCGGCGTGCGCGCTTGTCTTGGTCCTGCAACCGGAACGGGTTCTCCAAGGCGAATTGGCAAGATGGATGGGGGCTTGTCTCTTGGCTGGGGCTGTATACTGAAGATCTGGATGTCACTGAAGGTAAAGATCTCCCAACGGTTTCTGTGGTCGTCACGCTCCGTGACATAGACTCCCAACAGATGCCTTCCGTCTTCGACAGGTCCAAACCACTCCGGTGTGTAAATGTTATACGGGCGTTCTGTCCTGGGAAGGTTGAAAGACGGAAGCTCGTTCAGTCGAACACTGACCATTTCTCCGTGGGTCACGGAACCGAGGTCGGGTAAGTGCACGACGGACATCTTCCCCGGGTGGAAGGCGATGAGTGTTTCGCCAAAGAGCGCGAGCTAACGAAGGGACCACGCCTAGGTGAGTCTCCGCCTCCTACAGCGCGCTACATCACATACCCCACAGAGCAATTGTTGGTCATAGTCTAGGTTCAGGCCTTCGATCCAATACCATTCAAGATGACCGTTCGGTCTGTCTGGGCACTTCACAATCATTACATAGTCGATGCCTGGAATTGCCAATGCAAGATGAGTTGAGGTCTGTGCTTTGAGTCTTGGGCTCCTGTATTCCTCGTCGAACTTGAGCGACCCTACGATTTGGAAGTCTGGTTTATCTGAAGTCGTATAAATGTCGACGATTTCCAAATCAGTACAGCGCCTGCAATCCCGTTCAGTGGCGCTCCATGCAACTCTTGGGGGTGGGACTTACTCGTGACAGTAGAAGAAACGCACACCTTTCCCGTCAGGAGTTGGAACGGGTGCGTGAAGGACGAAGGGTTTGCCGATAGGAAGGTGCCGTATGGAGCAACTAGAAGCTGGCCGAGCGTTATACCCGAGATCCCAAAGGTATATCCCAACCTCTGGTCTTCGGGTGATGAGGTATCTGCCCCCGGGTATCATAAAGATGGTGTCTGTATCTATAACATCATCTTCGTGTTGGAGCTTAAACACACTGACGTGTGCAGGTATAAGCCGGAGACCATTGCGGCCAGTTACGAGTTTTTCGAATTTCGTTGGAGAAAGTGCCAGGTGCTCGAGCTCCGCATCGGACATTTTCTCAAGTGGAAACGATGCTTTGAATAGGCCGTTTTCCTCGCAAGTCCGACGCGCCATTTCCAGCCAAATGAAAC
The DNA here is from genome assembly GCA_027627275.1 of Coprinellus aureogranulatus. Classification (NCBI taxonomy): domain Eukaryota; kingdom Fungi; phylum Basidiomycota; class Agaricomycetes; order Agaricales; family Psathyrellaceae; genus Coprinellus; species Coprinellus aureogranulatus. The sequence goes on from JANDKE010001180.1 coordinate 14,773, forward strand.
GTTGTCGGCTGACTGCATGGAGACTTGAACACGTCTGTGTATGAGGAGATGTCAAAAGCCTGTTTCCACTTGATGAAGAGGATGCGACTGACTTCGCGTATAGAAACAATATCGACCGGGTCCAAGTATAGTGCGACATGGCCCCAGAGGTCCTGAGAGAGGCTATCAGCTCCTGTCTTCCCTCTTAGACTGTTGCTCCTGGTAGAAGATGAGGCCTTATCGTCGGGGTCGGTTTTCATCCCCAATATTCCGATGATGTACCGGGCACGGAGCACTTTCCAAGAGGCGTACGGTGAAGGAGTTCTAGCTGAGCAGGAGGAGATCGATTTCGACGGCCTGTGAGTGGTTAGAGGGAAGGAAGAAGGAATCGTGAATCACCCTGAGTGGCACTTCTCGAAGCTCCGACGGGTACAAACCCCGCGAGCAGGCCTACATAGGTTGAGCCACTTGACCTTTGTTGCCAATCGCAACGCACGAAAGCTGTACCAGGATCGGCGATGCTTAGTCGTATCATTTCCCGTACCGACATTAGATACATGCCAGCCAAACCAGCCTGGTTTCCCGATGGTTCTACTTTCCAATTGGCAACTGCAATTCTTCAAACTCCCTGCGTCCCAGTTCAGTGATTGTTTCTTCTTTGTAACGCTTACAAAAGGCGCGGAATTTCTCTTTGGTCATTTGGGCGTGAGCCCTCTCTGGACCGTCTCCGAAGAGGTCTAAAATCCAGTCCTGGTACATCCAAATGGTCTCGATCTCGGGCAAGGTAAGTGGTTTGTGATCAGCTCGGATGACTGTGACCGTTCCTATGTCCTGTTGCCATCTGTGCAATATTGAGTCTTCTTGACAAGCATCGTCATGAGTAACGGGAGGCTTACTGTGCTGGGGCGAACCCGGTAACAGGGTCTATCATAAGATAGGTAGTCTTTTGGTTATCCAGTCGCTCCCGTTGATAACGCTCACGAGGCGGTCGAGGTTGCCTGCATAATGGTGAGTGCACGCTCTGAGGTTTTGAGCTACTCTGCCCACTTGTACACAATCAGCGGTATTCCAACCCTCTTGGGAAGGGGCGCCGTTTCCCCTTCGCGGTGGATGGGATGCGAGCGAGGGACGTCAACACTTTCGAAGATCGAACGCCCTTCCGCTCTCAGGTCTCCATCGCAAGGGATGACGATACCTTTGACTACATCTGGGATGCAGTCAGGCTTGTGATTTTGCCAGTGCGCCTTCTGGCATTCCGCATTCTGCATATAAGTTTGGGCTTCACATCTGTGGATGAGAGAAGCGGGAAGCTTACGCAGTAGTATACTTGGCGGCATTTTGAGCAGACTTGGGAAGGGCCAGAAGATTCACAAGACGCGCACTTATCCATGATACGAGCGTAGAGGGGCGATATGTTATCGTTCTGGCTGGGTCCTGGTGTAGACGATGGTGGGCGGCATCGGCACTTTCGTGTACCGGAGGTCTGTGGCTCCAGACACAGATCTGCTAGGCCAGACGCCGAGCTACAGATCGGGTAGCTC
>JANDKE010001181.1:0-16291 GCA_027627275.1 Coprinellus aureogranulatus
GCCGTTCGACCCTCTTGTCTTTCGCCACCACTGCAGATTGCTGTCCATCCGTTCCTCGCTTTTGGCTGGGCCGCCCTTCTCTGAATGCTCACGACTGGCTACCCCAAGGCGAACCGGCGCTCGGTGGACTGGGGGATCCACTTGTGTTGGACCCCGTACAGCTGGACGACCTTCCACAGCAAGCCCCACAGGAGGATGACGAACTCTCATATGCATCTGTCGAAGATGCGCAAGACTTACCTGCTACCCGAGAAACAGACCTGAACGAGGAGAGCGAATCCACAGACTTTGAAGGGGAAGGACTGGAAGTTAGGGGCTCGACGGAAAGTGAATCCGGGCAGCCAGAGGAAGATGAAGCCAACGAGGCAGAGGAGATCCAAGCTACGAACACAGGTCGAGACTTCCGCGACGACGGATCAGAACTCGAAGAGGAGGAAAACTACGAAGACCTTGACCGGGATGCCAGCGCTAGACTCGAGGTCGCGATATCCGTAGGGCGAGTGGATGTTGGGAGGTCGCGCCGGGCGACCGTGAAGGTTGAAGAGGTGTTCCTAGACGAGAGCTCGGAAGGTATCCATCAAGGTGCGTTGGTACTCATGCTTTCGAAGCGCCGTGCTTACGGGCTTCCTATATCGCAGTGCGTGTTCAGTTCGTAGCAAGCGAACTCGCTTCCTTGGGAGCACCTGGCGGTGCATTCCAGATCCACGGCTTCCATACACCCAACGCTAGCGAACAGAACGAGGTTACTCCGACCACGTACTACGGCGAAGTCATCGCAAGCGCTTCGGCTCCTCCTGACGACCGGAATGACGACCATGACGCGGAAGTCCACACTCCCTCTCCTTTATTTCATTGCGATAGTGACGTTGGCACTGCGGCATTCCATCTTGAACCGTCGAGCCCCCTCAAACCACTGAGTGTATCGAAGAGAGACAAGGGAAAGGTGAGAGTTGACGCATCTGGACTGTCATAACCGCTTGTTTCTGACTGTCGATATCATAGGCTGCTTTAAACGAGCTTCCCCATAGCTACCCCTCAGAGACCAACGAAGGCGTCCAAGGCGTACCAGTTGACACGGATTTCCTGGAACACGATCGCTCCATTAGTGCGTTGACACGTCCGGCTCGCTATGGCTTTCCTATTGGTTCTCAAGGAGAAGGCACATCTCAGTCCACGGAGTATTCGTTCAGTGCCCCACCTTTACCTCTGAAAGGTGTCGAAGAAGCCGAACGTGGGTATCCTTCTCAAATACATGCCACCGCGCCTCCCATCGCAGCCAGGTCGCACCTCAATGCTGAAAAGAAGACCCGGGCCTGGTTCCCAAAACCTAAACCTTATCTTGGGTCCACATACAAGAGACTGCATGAGGCTCTTGTGGGTGCCAGGGAAGCGAGAAATAAGCTCAAGGCACGATGGGAGTACCGAGTCGGTCAGCTCGCATTAGGCAAGTCCCGTTGGACTGAGGAGGACATTGATGCAACCCGTGTAGAGTGGGATGCTGCAAAGAAGGCTGCAAGTGAAGCCGAGCTGGTGCTGGATGCCCACCTGAAGACGCTATCTGGAGGTCTCGCTTGAATGAACGGTGGTATGTTATATGAAGTATCCTTCGTTCTATGTTATCTGGTTGATTGGCCCGGGTGGTCATCACGCGAATATGGTTCCTTTTAACGCTTAGTTGTCACTAGATTGTTGCACCTTAATACGCCCAACTACCATTCCTTATGGATAGATCTATGAACGCTTTCGTACACATTGTACTATCATCTGCTTTATGCTCTACTTATGGCTCGTATCTTTATAGCTAAAAGAATATCATCATGCGTACGACTTCGATGACTTTGAGGAGGCGCCGGCTGGAGATGATAATGGTGGTTTCGCGGCGCCCGTGTCGTTCCATGATGTAGAGTTCGAAGACCCCTTCGCTGCACCGGGACCCTCGAAATTCAAGCCATGGCAGCCACTGAAACTAGATCCAATACCCTCTTACCCAGAATTGCGCGAGGAAGTATACGAGATTCTGGATCCAATATGGGGCGATGAAGATATTTCAAGAATCACAACGGACGATCCCATTCGCGAGGTGGAGGGTGTAGGGCAGATCCTGGTTACTCCTTCGAGGTGCGTCCTGTTGACATCCAATTGGAGCTCTCATTCACCCAACGCGTAGTCGACAAATGTTCAAAACCCTCCTGCAACCTCCATCATCACTGCGACCACCCAACTGGACACGTTCACGGATACGACGGCAACATCTCATTTCCCTCGGAATCCCGGTAAACCTCGACGAGGTCCTCCCACAAGCAAATGGCCGTCCAATGCCCACCCTTGAAGTACGGACACGGCCCATGTCTGCACCTCCAGACAGGAGAGGCCCGATACCTGGTCCTGGATCAAATCACCCCTCACGCTCCGGTACCCCACAACCATCTGGACCAAGAAGTAACCTTGTCGCACAGTTCGGTCCCAAGCCAGAGCTTGACAGTGCGAAGATTAACAGATTACTGGAGTTTGAGCCAGGTCGGTGCATTCCTCATGCCGATGCTTCTGTTCTGATATAGTTCGCAGAGTACCTCGCCATGCAACCACTGCCCAACCTAGAACGGATTCTCGCAGAGCTGAAGTCGCAAACAGCAAATACGTCGAACTTGCTGACCTACTTGTTGCAGTCGCGGGACGCTTTGCAGCAGGATTCGGAGACGTACAACGGCTTGATCGCGAACCTGGTGTCTGAGATGGCGCAGAAGGTGAAATCTGGCAAACCCATGGCCCGGTCGATGAGTGTGAGGCGATAGCTGTATTGTAGCACTTGTATAACGACGAGATTAGATGCCGACGCGCGCTTAGACTCTTCAAAATTGATGGCATTCTCACGTGCTAGAAAAAGTACCTCTGCTAACTCGATCAGTGAACGAACTAGCCTTGGCTGTCTCTATGCACCGATACCTTCTATTCTCCTCCTAATCACGTCCTCCGCACCCTAGCACGCCCCAAAAGCCATGAATATCGCCCACTCACTACCCACAACCGTCGAGGGCGTCTCATTCTCATTCCTGTCGGCGGAGGACATTCGACGGATATCGGTCAAGCAAATCGTCAACCCTGTGCTGCTCGATGACCTGAACAGACCAAACATTGGAGGCCTTTATGACCCGGCACTGGGCCCTCACGACCGCTCCGACATGTACGCGCTGTCCTCGATTCCTGGTTGGATACGCAGCTAACGAATGGGATTGCAGTTGCGCGACATGTCACCTTACCTACTTCACTTGCCCCGGTCACTTTGGTCACATCGAGCTTCCTGGACCCGTATTCCACCCTCTATTCATGGGCAACCTGTACAACCTACTCCGTGGGTGCTGTATGTTCTGCCATAGATTCAAGATGAACAGGACAGTGGTAAGTATTAGGCGCCCTGATATGTTTTGCTTTGGCTTACCCATCACGCTCGTATGTAGCTCTGGAAATTTATGGCGAAGCTTCGATTGCTCGAACGCGGCCTCGTTGATGCTGCACTGGGCGTGGACGATCTTCATCTGAAAGTGTCGTCAGGGAAGGGCAAGGGCAAGGCTGAGGACGGCGAGGATGCTGAGATGGTTGTGGAAGACGAGTTGCCGGATGAGAAGCCTGAAGAGTTTATGGCCCGTATCAATCTTTACGTCGCTATACACCTCTCACGGACGAAGAACACGCGCGACGACTACAAAAGCGAAACTGCGTATCAACTGCGGAAGGAGGTCATCCAGGAATTCTTACGAAATTGTATCTTGAAGAAGTGTCAGAATGGGGACTGCTCTTCGTATGTCGCGAATCTCGAATTTCTATTGAAGCTTGCAGGATTAATCGAGACTCAATACAAGGCATGCATATACCTACCGAAAAGAAGGCCACACCAAAATCATCGAATACGATTTGTCGCCTAAGCAAAAAGGCCAAAACGCGAGACGCCGACCCGACGTGCTCTTGGCCGAGAAAAATTTGACGCAGTACGCCAATACGAAGGGAAAGAAGCGGGATGAGGAGGACGTCGATATGGAGAGCAGTGGGAGCTCGGAGAGTGAGGGAGAGGGCGAAGACTTGATGGATGATTCCGAAGAGAGCGACGACGAGCCTAGCGCAAATGCTGCTCCTGAAGACAACCTTCCTCGGGCGGCCAATGGCAAAATCAAGACTACTCGTGGAAGGAACGAGCGTGTCATGGCTCCTGAAGAGTGCCGTGCCCACCTCCGCCGTCTTTTCAAGAACGAATCCGTTATGTGTTCACTACTTTTCGGTCGCCACGGTCCCCATGCCCCCGTCACCAGGGATCAGCTCTCTATTGCCTCTGCGGATATGTTCTTCATCGAAGTCCTCCCCGTCTCCCCCACCCGCTTCCGCCCACCTGCAAAGATGGGCGAAACCCTTTTCGAACACCCGCAAAATGAGCTCCTTGCGCGAGTGCTGAATACGTCGTATCAACTACGCGACATCAACATGGACCTTCGAAACGCGTCGACGAAAACAGAAACGTTCGACGAGGCGAACCGGAGAGCGTTGATGAGCAAGCTACTCGAACGGTTGATCCAGTTGCAGGTTGATGTGAACAGCTTTATGGATAGCGGCAAGAACCCTCAGCCTGTGAGGCAAGGCAAGCTGCCCCCTGCAGGTGTTAAACAAGGGTTGGAGAAGAAGGAGGGTCTTTTCCGAAAGAACATGATGGTGCGTTAAGCTTTAGCATCCCAATAACTGTGTGATTTACTGGCGATATACAGGGTAAACGTGTCAACTACGCAGCACGTTCCGTTATCTCACCAGACGTGAACATCGAACCTAGCGAAATCGGTATTCCTCCTGTCTTCGCAAGGAAGTTGACCTTCCCCGAACCCGTCACTGCTGCCAACTTCCATGAGATGCGCCAGCGGGTAATTACCGGTCCTCATGGTTATCCTGGCGCAAGTATGGTCGAGTACGAGGATGGTCGACAGCAATCTCTGGACAAGCTCACGGTCGAACAACGGACAGCTATCGCCAACCAGCTCATGACGCCTCAGGGAGACCAGGCAGGCGCGAAGAAGGGCTTGTACACTCGGACACCAGCAGTCAACAAGAAGGTGTACAGGCATCTCCAGGACGGGGATATCCTCATTCTGAACCGACAACCGACACTGCACAAGCCCAGTATGATGTGTCATCGAGCGAGGGTTCTGCGTGGTGAGAAGACCATCCGTATGCACTACGCCAACTGGTACGTCTATTGATGTGGCTCTCCAGTAGTATGTGTGCTGATACTGCACCAGTAACTCTTACAATGGTAGGTGCTTTCCAGGGCCATCGAAAAATTGTGGTACTAATCGTCCTCTCAAACAGCCGATTTCGATGGTGATGGTAAGCGCCCTCTATTTCTGAAGACGGAGTTGAAACTAACTGTGTTTTACAGAGATGAATATCCACTTCCCTCGTGCGTACATCGACAGACCGCGCTATCGCTCGCGAATCAGCTAAACATCTGCATTAGAGAATCACGTTGCCCGTGCCGAAGCATACTTCATCGCCAACAACGATAACCAGTACCTCGTGCCCACGTCCGGTAACCCTATCCGTGGTCTCATTCAAGATCACGTTGTAGCCGGTGTATGGATGACCTGCCAGGATGCTTTCTTCACCCGCGAGGAGTACTTCCAGTTGCTCTATGGTGCCTTGAGACCTGAAGAGGAACGGGATTCGAACGCTCGATTGGTTACACTACCGCCGACGATTTGGAAGCCCAAACCCCTGTGGACTGGAAAACAGATCGTAAGGCTTACATTGCACCCGTCCTCATGTTGCCTCTGACGCCGTGGCGATAGATCTCGACTGTCCTGAAGAACATCACGCCCAAGCAGTACGAAGGTCTGAATCTCCAGGCCAAAACCAAGGTTCCCGGTGGGCTTTGGGGCAAAGACTCGCAGGAAGACAAGGTGGTGTTCATGGACGGCGAGCTCCTCTGCGGTGTTCTCGACAAGGCTGCCTTTGGTGCTTCCGATTATGGTCTCGTACACTCAGTCTACGAGCTCTACGGCGCTGATATCGCCGGCAAGCTCTTGGGCACCTCAGTCGATTATTCACGAAGTTCCTCCAGCACCGCGCGTTCACTTGCCGAATGGACGATCTTATCTTGACTCCTACTGGTGATCGGCAACGCACCGACCTCTTGGCCAAGGGCAGCAACCTCGGTACTGAGGGAGCTATCGAAAACTTCCCGTCTCTCAACGGTGTCGATCCAAAGGAAATTCCCTCTCAACTGCGTGTCCTACTCGAAGCTGTGCTTAGGGACGATAACAAGATGGCTGGATTGGATCTGACGGTCAAGACCAAGCTCTCAAAACTCACCACCTCAATCTCCAACACCTGTCTTCCTGACGGCCTCCTGCGCAAATTCCCCTTCAATCACATGCAAACGATGACACTTTCCGGAGCCAAGGGTTCGAAGGTCAACGCCTCGCAAATCTCCTGTGCTCTTGGTCAGCAAGAACTCGAGGGTCGTCGTGTGCCTGTTATGATCAGTGGAAAGACTCTACCATCGTTCAAGGCCTTCGAGACGAAGGCTATTGCTGGTGGATATGTCGCTAGCCGTTTCTTGACTGGTATCAAGCCTCAAGAGTTCTACTTCCATTGTATGGCTGGACGTGAGGGTCTCATCGATACCGCCGTCAAGACCTCTCGTTCCGGTTATCTGCAGAGGTGTCTGATCAAGCATCTGGAGGGTATTCGTGTGCACTACGACCATACTGTTCGTGGAAGTGACAACTCGGTCTATCAATTCGTGTACGGTGGCGACGGTTTGGACGTTACGAAGCAGAAGCATATCCAGCAGTTCGCGTTCATCGCTCAGAACCAGATTTCCATTGCGAAGAAGCTTCAGCCGAAGAACGTTATCGGTGCTGTGGAACAGTTCGAGGCGGCCAAGTACATGAAGAAGGTGCTGGGTAAGAGCGCAGTACGGCCGAAGGATAAGCTGAAGCCCGCAAAGAGGGACAAGTACGATCCTGCTTTGACGAAGTACAGCCCGAGTAGATACCTGGGTGCGACGAGCGAAGCGTTTGCCGAGAACGTTGCGAAGTACATCGACGGGAACAAGGATGGCCTGTTGGGCGACAGTGAGGAGGACAGGCCGTACCGCAGTCGCAAGGAGCTTCTGAACCCGAACATCTTCAAGTTGCTTATGAACGTCAAGTACATGAGGAGTTTGGTGGAGCCTGGAGAGGCTGTCGGACTGCTTGCATCCCAGGGGTGAGTTCTATTCTACTGTGATGTCGTTTGTCTGCTCACTCAAGGTCTCAGTGTCGGTGAGCCTTCCACACAGATGACGCTCAACACTTTCCACTTCGCCGGTCACGGTGCTGCCAACGTCACACTCGGTATCCCCCGTCTTCGCGAAATTGTCATGACTGCATCGCAGAAGCCCAAGACACCCTCGATGACGATGAAAGTCCGGCCCGATACGCCAGCAGAGGATATCGACATGTTCTGCAAGCGCGCAAGTCGTGTCACCCTCTCACAAGTGGTGAACGACGTCGTTGTGAACGAGCAACTCCGAGTCGAAGGACAAGCCCGGAGAACGCGGTTTACCGTCCAGCTGAACTTCTTCCCCAAGGAGGAATACCTGGAAGAGTATGATGTCGAGCCTTCAGAGATTCTTGCTGTCTTCGCTACCAAGTTCCCGCTGATTTTGAAGAAGGAACTGCAGAACGAACTCAAGAGGCTCGACGCTGACCTCAAGGGCCAAATTGCTGAGCTTGGATAGGCCGTATAGGGATGATGGAGATGCTGGGAGGGGAAGCTATGATCCTTATGGAGCACATCATGGCACCGGAGTTCCACCAGCGAGGTATTAGAGAGGTGAAGGCGAAAGAAATCTTTTGAGCGAGTGCGATTCGCATGGACCATATCTTCTTCGTTTTGTTCGTCTTGATTCTTGGAGGATGGATAGGATATCAGGTTTCCTTTTCATGTTCTTCTTGTGATACTCCGGTTAGGTTATACCACCTACGTCGTCCTCTTTCTTCCTATCTTCTTGCGTTTACATGCACATCACACCAAGATTGTTGTTCTGACGTACGTCCATATCGCTTCCACTTTCGAAGTAGCATAGTTTTCCAACTTCCCGCCTGCACCTCTTTTGTTACTCTCCTTTTACTTACGCGACGACACATGGACTGTGACACTCTCTCGAACTTAATATCGTATCGATATCGCGCACGCTCGTTCTAATCACAACGCTCTCACTCTTTGAATTATTGCTTGGACTCTGCAGCTGGGACTCTGGAATCCAGATGGACTCCTGCCACCCCTTCATTTAGATCACACTCGTTTGTACCCCGTTCCCTCCTTATCTGTATGTTTCTTCTCTGAAGTACTGGAGTATTGGGCTCATATGTTTCCTCATCTAGGATCGAGAAGTGCTGCGGTCAACGCCACTGGCGTAGGGCGATGTCATACCTCACGTCGCGCTTCTTGAACATCGCGTACTCTACGAGGGTTTTCGTCGACTAGAGACGTCACTCTATGTTGGTACCCGGCTAGGGTGGGCGACAAGGAGGTGCGTCAATGACAAGACCGCAGCGAAGACATAATGACATGCCGAGTCTACGCCTACTACGCCCACAAGACGTGCGATATCTTAAACGCGACACACTTTATGCTACCAAGTGCCCGCGACCCGGCCGAGGTGTTATGGTACACTTGAAGGGCAGCGGTTTACTAGGAGGAGGGAATAGTATCCATTAGCCATGAGAGAGGATGCTCACTGGCACTTTTGAGAGCGACGCACCAGACAGTGTGGCTGGATACCTTCAGTTCCAGCGGGACTGGGTTCCCAGCTTCGTCTTCCGGAGGGTCGATCGTAAATGTGGAGAGAAGGGCAGCAGTGAGTAGGAAGAAAGTATCGTGACTGAAATGTCTTCCCGGGCAGATTCGACGGCCAAACCCAAATGCAGCAATCTCGGCGTCAGGAACTGAAGGATCGATTTGGCCGTCCTTCATGTAGCGGTCGGGTTTGAACTCGAAAGGGTCGTCGAAGGTATCGGGATCGTGCATGATTGCCCTGGAGGTATATCCTTTTGAGTGGGACCTTGTAAGCCAGCAAGACATATAATGCGAACTGACCAGATGTTTGGCATGACAACAGTCCCTTTCGGGATGAAGTACCCTTCATACTCGTCATCTTCAACGCTGGAATGAGGGCCACCTGGAACACAGTGGGCTTTCACGTCATACCGCCTACTATGCATCGATACTTACCCATGGGAAGTACAGTAAACCAACGACCAATTTCTTTCACAATTGCGTGCACGTATGGTAAGGCAGGTCGGTCGGCTATGCCAGGCAACCTGTCCGTCCCTACAACAGCTTCTATCTCAGAGTGCGCCTTCCTCTGCACTTCAGGGTGGTTGGCCAGTGCGAGGAACAAGGCGGTGGCCGATGATACCGTCTAGCGAATCCGAAATCAACAAGGGCAGTGAGATATAGACAGTACGCGAAACCTACGGTGTCCGCTCCAGCTAAAGGGTGGTCTTCAAATTCAGTATCTGTAACTCCCGATACACAGTTGAAGCCTACCAATGTACGCCATAGCTGTGACGTCGCGGGCTATTGCCTCTGCCTCCCTACGTTTAAGAATAGATCCGCCTTCGTCAGGGAGGCTGTCGATGAGAGAAGCTGAGATACTCGGATAGTTCCTGTTCTAGGGAGAGGTGTTATCTCGATCTCGCAGGCTTGACAGAAATGGGACCCTTACAGTATTTGCCTTTGCATCGTCGAATGGCTGCCAGCGCATTTGTTCTGAAAGCTCCGCCACCCAGTTAAGGTGCCTCTTCCACCCGGCACCAAGGAACCATGAAGGAACGTATCGAAGAGCAGGGAAGATGTTCACCAAGAATTTCGTTGGTTTGATTGACTCTCCCACCTCCTCCACGACATGTTCTGCATTCTTGATCAAGGCTTCGTTCCGGCCAATGTCGTCAAAGCCATACGCGGTTCGCATGATAATCGTTCCAAAGACCCTAGCAAATTCAGAATTCTAGATCAGCATATATACTGCTGAGGACGACCATGGAAGGGGTGATTGGGCTTACAGCCGGATATGATCCATGAAATCTTGCGGCTTGTCTCTAAGCTTGCCCAAAAATCTATGGATCTCCTCGTGCATGATGGGGTGATATTGCGCAATGAGCGACGGGCTGAGGAAACTGTGGAATGTACGTCGAAGCAACCGCCATCGAGAACCGTATGGCATCAGACTGAAGTTCCACTCGGAGTTCTTCGTTCTGCGAGGTAATGGGTAAATCATGGAGAAGAGATGCTTGAACCACTCTTAGGCTTCAAGTTCGAGGAATAGAAGCTTACATTTCCAGAACGGCAAGGGAGGGCCGATCAGAGTAGTTGGCAGCTCGTTTGTCCAGGAGATCTAGAGCTCTGCGCAACGTGCCCACGACTAGAATTTGCATACCGAGCGCATTGAGATGCACCATGTCCCCTAGAGTTCGGAAATCATGTCAGTGAGAGTAGCCCTCGTAGTAGACAGATTGTAGCGCACCATACTTCCTACACAGCTCATCGTATCCTACCCACGGTTGGTCTTGTGGAATCTGTAGGATGTTCCCTACGATCGGTAAACCCCTCGGTCCAGGAGGAAGAGATAGACGACGGGGATTTCTACCCCTGCCTGCTGTGACATTCCTGGCCGCCAATACGACGCCGATGCCTGTGGTAATTACCCCGATGATAGTCCAGTAGTCGGTCGGCATGCGCAGTCCTCGGCGAGGTAGCTATGGCAGTCGTGGAGGGATTCGAGCTAAGAGAGAGAAGTAGAATAAGCTATCAGCGCGCGAACAAGTGCCAGCGCCTGATAAGGGCTTTTGGGAAGGATGCCGTATGGATGATCTTCACGCGAGGGTGAGGATTGTCGGCGAGCTCGGGCCTCATGCTGTCTCGCAAGGAGGCTTTACAAGAAGAAGTTGCTTTGGCCCCACAATAGACGGCATGTAAGTATATTTGGGTTCGATTCACCGGGATAAGAGCATGTAAACTGATCCATGAGCTTCGTCGGAGCCTTGAACAGGAGCATTGTGTCGCACCGCACCGAGACGACGTACTTTTACAATTTCAGGGAAAGCTATTGGCCGATACCGTCGGACGGTAGCGAGGATCAGGCTTTCATGGAGCACCAAGTCAAGACGGGTATCATTGAAGCGTACAGCAAGTCCATACTCAAGACACTAGGTGCAAACGGCCTGGACGAGGAAGTATCGTACACGCGAAGGGTAAGGGTTTGCTGGGATACAGCATTAGTTGTGAGTCGCGCTCCTGCAATCAGTTGAAGCGAAACATACCAAACGGTGTGGCTTGACAACTTGAGTTCAAGGGGGATAAAGTTCCCTGCTTCATCCTTGGGAGGCTCGATCAAGAATGTAGACAACAGGGAGGCCGTGAAAAGGAATAGGGCGTCGTTGCTAAAATGGCGTCCTGGACATATCCGTCGACCGAAACCGAAGGCAGCGAGCTCAGCATCTGGGACCGAAGGGTCGATCTCGCCATCCTTCAGATAGCGCTCCGGTTTGAATTCGAAAGGATCTTCAAAAGTTTCGGGATCATGCATGATGGCCCTGAGGGTAACCGTCGCGTCAGTGTAGTGTTTGCAGAGGTTCGTCCTGGCTGGAACCACACACCAGACGTTCGGCATTATAACTGTTCCCTTCGGAATGAAGTACCCGTTGTACTCATCGTCTTCGACGCTCGAGTGAGGCGCGCCTATTCGAATAATCGTCAAAAAGGTCTCCACGGCTCAGACACTCATTTAGGCAACTCACACATCGGAACCACTGTACACCAACGTGCAGCTTCTTTCACGATGGCCTGCACGTAAGGCAAAGCCGGTCGATCGTTGATGTCAGGAATTCTCTCTGCTCCCACAACAGAGTCGAGTTCAGCGTGCGCTTTTCGCTGTATACCCGGGTTGTTGGCCAGCGCGAGAATCAAGCTAGTGGCAGAGGAAACGGTCTAGAGAAGAAGCGATTGAAGCGAAGGCAAGGTAACAACACAGGATCGCTCACAGAATCAGCTCCCGCTATCAGACGTTTTCAGTAGGCAAATCATACATTTTGTATTGGTTTGAAGCTCACCAACGTAGGTCATCGCAGAAACGTCGCGTCCGATGGCTTCAGCTTCCTTCCATTTAAGAGTGGACTCGCTTTCGTCTGGGAGAGCGTCGATCAGAGAGGCTGCAATACTTGCATAGTTCCTATTCTAACGAGAGAACTGAGCGACTGAAGTATAGCTTTGGTGCGATGCTCGCCTTACAGTGCTTGCTTTGGCATTGTCGAAAGGTTGCCAACGTGTCTGTTCCGACAGCTCTGCCACCCAGTTCAGGTGCCTCTTCCAACCCGCACCTGGGAACCATGCGGGGACGTATCGAAGTGACGGAAAGATGTTCACTAAGAACTTGGTTGGTTTAATTGCCTCCCCGACTTCTTCGACGACATGTTCTGCACTCTTGATCAAAGCTTCGTTCCTCCCGATGTCGTCAAAACCGTACGAGGTTCGCATTATGATGGTTCCAAATAGTCTATCAAGATTGGGTGCCGCTTCATGAGAATGGGGCCGGAGGAAGGGAGTGAGAGGCTCACAATCTAACGTGTTCCATGAAACCCTGAGGCTTGTCTCTCAGTCTGCCCAAGCACCTATGAATTTCCTCGTGCATCACAGGATGATACTGCGCAATCAGCCCAGGACTGAAAAATCCGTGGAAGGTCTTGCGCAGTAACCTCCATCTAGAGTTGTACGGCATCAGGCTGAAATTCCATTCGGAATTCTTGGTCCTACAACAACAGGCGTTCGTCTGAGATAGGCGCCCAAGGCTGCATAGGCAGATGCTTACAATTCGAGGACAGCAAGCGCGGGTCGATCTGAGTAGTTGACGGCTCGTTTATCCAGGAGGTCTAGGGCCCTACGCAAATTCCCTACGACGAGAAATTGCATACCGAGCGCATTGAGGCTGACCAGATCGCCTGGAGAATTCGTTAGCCTGAATGACTGGTACCAAAGCGCGGCCTTGCGTACCGTATTTCTTGCAGAGTTCGTTGTAGCCTATCCATGGGTGCTCCTTGGGGATGTCCATGACGTTCCCGATGATAGGTAAGCCCCGCGGTCCTGGAGGAAGGGGCAGACGGCGAGGATTCCTCCTCCTCTCTGAGGCGACATTCCTCGTCACCAACACAAGGCCGACTGCTACCGCCGCACAAAGCGTCCAATATTCTGTCGTCATCCGAAGAGTATGCTTCAGCGGGGTAGATAAGTTTGATTTGAGTACTGAGGACAGTGGAATGAGGAGGGAAAGAAGTAAGGGGGGATTATCGAAGCCCACGAGTTCGATGCCAGAGTAGTGATAAAGGCGATAGGATTAATCTAGAAGGCACCATTGAAGGCCACACGTAAAGTGAACTTGGCCGGGGAGTTCGGGGTTTAGGGCGTCCCGCAAACTAGTCTCAGCGAAGAAAGCGAAGAGAAATCGCAGTCACGCCAAGTATTTGGCTCAATAACCGCCGTTCATGCTCACTATCGTGTGCCCCGCTGAATTTGGGCAAACCCACCCTTGCTACAAGATCCAGGGGTCCGCCAAGTTCCACAGAACAATGGGACGCAAGGAGCCTTGAGGCAGGGCACTAGTTGTCCCGAACCTGATAGACCCAATACATCTCGCGCCACAGGTTGATAAGTCGTAGTTCGTCGATAGCCGCGCATCTCTCCTCTCTCTTTGGCGCAGGAGTAGCGACCGGCTAGCTGAGGTGCAGGCGAGGTGATTTAAAACACAGAGATTCACACTGTCCGAGGAGATGACGGTATTCGTCGGTCGTGACCAGCCTCTGGGATGGTAGGTAGTCAGAAAGGTTCAGTACAGGTCCGAGTATTTCCGGAGGTCCCGGTCAGGCGGCGAGAACAAGGAAAAGTAAGTGGCATCGCTATGACTCTAGGCAAGGACTGTTGGTTGTCGTGACGTCGACAGGCTGACGACGGTTCATCAGAGCTCTTCAGGAGACCGGGGGAGTAGTCGATAGCAGATAGCTGGAGGGGGCCACTCTTCGAGGACGGCTGGAACGGTAGAAATAGTGTAGTCTTAAATCTGGCTCGCATAATAGGAGCAGATCCATCTCTGTACCGACCAAGCACAGCCAGATCCCAAGCACCGTGGACGCAGGCCTTTGGGTTGGCGCCATTGTGCCACCCCGACCCGCATCGCACGACGACTCGGATGCGACGTCTGTCGCACTCCCGTGCTGCTACGTACCATTCGAATTCAGAAAGGGGCATGTGCGGTTGGTGCTGGTGCGTTCATTCCCGACCCCGACCCCCATTACGTTCAACCGGAGCAACATTCCGGGTGTGGTGCCTCCAAGCGGAACAGGGCAAGGTAAACCATTGACGACGCGAGTGCCAGGAGGAGCCAGAGGGGTTGCGCAGGTGGCGTTATCGCGACGTGGTGGTGGTTAATAACAAAGCCTTGCAGGATGAACGGAGGCACTAGAATGCTTTACCGAGCGCGTGACGCGCCGGACGCCAAATCGGTTCAAGTTCTCGGCTATCCCGCACCCGAGCAGAAGGCCGATGGGCGCTTAGAAGCCTCGCAATAGCTCACAATGGGGAGTATTTGGAACATCGTACCCAAGGCGTCCGGTGCCGTATTTCGGTATAAGGAGTGAGATGGAAAGAGAGCAGTTTTCAGAGATACCCAGATATCTCTGACGACCTCGCAGTGCGAGTCGGCAGGGTCGTGGCAGTCCTGAATCGAAGGTTCTTGCCTCGCCAGGGTGGATTTCGTCGACGTGATGCAACCTCATGGATGGCCGCTAAGAAAAAGGGGACAGAAGACGATTAACCCGTCCCCGTCGCACAGAGAAGATGAAGCACAACGAAATCATTACAGCGTTATTCGTACAGTTACACAGGATAGGAGAACTAGGCGTTACAAGGCACTCTGGGGAGGGTATTTTGGCGATCGACAAAGGGGCATTAGAATAAAGATAACGACAGACGCGCAAGACCGATCACGGCAAGCGACCTGACGTCTTGCGCGACTGCGCGCGCTAGCAACGACAAGGGGGAGGAGGGTATCCTTAAATCTCCAGAGCGCCAGCTACTTGTACAAGTGTGTCGGGAGTCGGGATAAGAAAACGTCAAGGAAGATGAGACGTTCATGCGATGCGCCTGGGGAAGACACCAAGGGGGAGCTGGAAGACCGCCTGTTCCTCGGCAGCGAGCAGCTCGCTGAGGCCGATGTAGTATGCGATGAATGCCGTGACAACGCCCAAAGCACCACCAGCTCTCGTGACGCTGTAAGAGAATTGGAGTCAACACCCTACTCGGGAATGAACGGTATGAAGGTACATACTTGAGGGCGTGGTAGAAGATCTCCGATAGCAAGCAAGAGGAAGGTAACAGCGAGGAAGCCGAAGAGAGCGATGAACGCGACAGACTTCCTGAGAGCAGCAATCCTGTATGGCCATTGGTTAGTGGAAGTCCGCCGAATCGCCACTGAACTGCACGTACAATAGGAAGAAGGTCACTAAGAACCAGGTGATGAGGTAGATTCCAACGGCAGCACCAAACTCCTCCGCGCTATCAAAGGCAGCCCTGACTCCGAACCAAGGAATCTGGATAACAGCCCATGAAAGCCAGAAAGCTCCGTAGGATGTGAAAGCTGATGGGAGGAAATACAACGTTAGCGATTGGTGCCCGCGCCAAGCAAAGGGAGTTAACCGCCAAGACGCAGATCAATTGACCAAGCGCCCGGAACAGAAAGGTTAATCACAAACTTGTATGGATGACGTCGGGTTTCGTTACAAACCACGATGCCTCTTCAATACTTGTTTGAAATGAAGCGAAGGGGGGGTATGGAGGTAGCAAAATGCTTACCAGTGCTAGCGAAAGTGTTCCCCCGAGGGAACTCCCACATTCCAGCGAGAAGTTGAGCAATTCCTCCGCAGAAGATGGCCATGCCCAAAACGACGTTAGGGTGGGTGATGTCATGCGCCCGAGCGTTGTAGAGAGACAAGATTAGAGTGGTCGAAGCGAAGGAGAAGAGCCCACTATAACCAACGAAACGAAGCTATTGTGAGAACTGAGGCGTCCACAGAGCGAAGTGGTCTAGACGTACAGAGTTCCTGGGTTCGAGATCCTCGTCGGCCTTGCGACAGGCGCGTCGTACGGTGCCGACCTTCCTACGGCATCCTGAGGGCTCGTTGCGTGAACAACAGCCCCCTTCTCCAAAACGTCCAATGAGTTC
>JANDKE010001182.1:0-16290 GCA_027627275.1 Coprinellus aureogranulatus
GCCGTGTTCCTGCATCCTCTGCCTTCCAACGGACGGCGCGTCTCACGGCTTTTAGGTGGCTTTGCTCGCATGACTTCCTCGCGGTCTGCTTGGGGACTGGGTTACCAGCTACTAGGCGCTCAGCTTTCCATTCCTCTGTTTTCTTCAGCCGCTCGTCGTATGCTTTCTTTTCATCTTCGATCCGCGCCAGCTCGTCCACTTTGGCTTTCTTGACGGTGTTGATGAAGGTACTGTCGTACCATTGCATTTGAGGCGAGCAATTGGAATGAGCTGTAACGCATCGAGTTAGCGGATAGTAGTAGAATGACGGCGAACGATAAAGCTACCTCTTCGCCATTCCTGTACGCCTGCAAGATGTCGTCTCCGGTAGGTGGCTCCTTTGTTCCGTCTTTCAGTTGCTTAAGCAGCTTGTCGCGTAAATTCTGCCGCGCCTCGTAATACTCCACCTGTGATTGACCTTCTTTCCTGAGTAGTATGCGAATCGACTTCATTTCCAACTAATTTCAACGATCCTCATCGGCCTTTTCTTTGGGAAGAACCGGTCATGGGCGCGACAGCTCTGAGTGCATCGAGCCATTCTTGCCACTTATAGGATCCTAGAGCGAAAGCGGTCAGTCTCTGCCAGCCAACTAGACCGTGGTACATAGCTAGACTTCACACGTACCAGCGGCGACCCCGATCCTCTCTCCACCCGCTTCCGGCTTCTCCAGCGCTCGGACATGCGCTTCTCCTAGATCACGTACGTCCACCCAGGAATTCTCGTGTGCTCCTGGCATTGATGGCCCTGCAGCCTTTTCGAGAATGGACTGCAACCAAAAATTGGACGTGCTCAGCATCTCCTTCGGGGACGAAATACGTTGCAACGTAGGGCCGTACACCTGTCAAAGATGCCTTCAGCACTAACGCATATAGATTCAAGATAACGATGGGACTCACGAACGGCGGATTGATGAGCGTAACGTCGTACTTGACCTCCTGCTTGTGCGCCTCGAGGAACTCGTGGATCGCTTATTTCCCAGAATCAGCTCGAACGACGCCCGATAGAAGCCGTGTGACACACCTCTCTCCTCGAGGATCTTGCTAGCGAAGTACACGGTAAGATGGTCCCTTTCCCCAGCCTCCCACTTCGGCATGGTTGCTTCGTTGTGGTCTTTCTCAGTAAACGTCCTGGGTTTGTCCTGGTCTGTCGGCGTCCAAATCGTAGCAAACGTCGAGGTGATCACCACGCGCTTTACTTGGTTTCTGGAGGAATAAATTAATCAGCGATATCCCCAGCGTTGAAGGGCTCGACCAGGAATGTACCCTTTCCTCAAAGCGCTCTTGAGAATGCCGACAGCGGCTTCCTGAGCAATGCGAACGGTATCTGAAAAGATGCGCTGATGCATCAGAATTGTCCCTCCTGCATGACACCAACGTACACACCTTCGGGAGCATCGCCGGCAGAGGGGAGGGGAGTAGCTACATGCACAATCCCGTCTACGCCGGCGACCGCTTCGTCGAATGCACCTTCCTAGTAGAAGAAGAGACCCGTGGTGAGTCCTCCTCGACATGTTCCCCGCTGTAGAAGCCCACCTTCGTCATATCCTCGATAACGGCAAACTCCAGTTTGCCCGCATCTTCCGCAAAGATATCCTTCACTCCCTTCGCCTTCCCCTCAGACCTGACGGCGACGCGCGCTGTATACCCCCTATCTAGAAGGGTTCGGAGGACCCATTGTCCAACGTAACCGGTAGCACCAGTGACAAGGACCTTCGCGGGTGTATTGGGAGGTAGAGCTGGCATCGTTGGGGAATTCTCTTGATGACTTACGCGTTCCCCCAGAGCCTTCTTATAGAATTACAAGACCGAATGCCACCGAGTACCACGGTATGCACACAGAGAAGGTGCTCCCTACGCGTTGCAGCGCCGAGCTGCCGACTGTGTAGGAATGTATCAAAGACCTCCCACACCTTATCTTCTTCTGTGGGCTGCGCAAGGAACGACTTCCCCCTTTCAGTTGGATGACGCAGAGGATATGACAACCGTTACTCAGCGCTTAGATTGGCGCCGACTCGGACGCACA
Source organism: Coprinellus aureogranulatus (assembly GCA_027627275.1). Classification (NCBI taxonomy): domain Eukaryota; kingdom Fungi; phylum Basidiomycota; class Agaricomycetes; order Agaricales; family Psathyrellaceae; genus Coprinellus; species Coprinellus aureogranulatus. The sequence goes on from JANDKE010001182.1 coordinate 2,063, forward strand.
AGTCGGCGCAGTTCAATGTGGAAGCAGCCATGGATACTGGCGCTCCAGGAATGTCAGCCTCCGGACTTCCGTTGAACTCAGAATAGCTCAGATGACACATTGTAGGCTGTTGAGACAAATCAAATAAGGTGAGAATGAAGGGCGACATACACAAAGTCTTAGTGCAACTGGCATACTCTTCGGAGAATCTCCCGAACATCGAATCCAATTTAGATCCACCCGAACTTGACCGCCTGCTCAAGGATATCCTTCGTCGTATCTTCCTTGGTCTTTAGAGGAATACCCAAGATTTTCTTCTCCTTGGAACCGTCGAAGTAGAACGGGCATTTATCCTCGATATCCTTGAAGCCTGCGGGGAACTTGATCGAGGAGTTAGGAGCGACTGAAGGAAGCGTCGCATTGACGATCTCCAACCAGTCTTGCCATGTGTATTTCCCTTTACAAATCACAATGAGCAATCGAATTCAAGGACAAAGGGTAGCAACGCCAAGCAATGTCCGACGTACCGAAACTCAAGATAATACGCTCGTTCCCAGCTGCTTCCTTCTCCAGTGACCGAACATGAGCCTCGGCAACGTCGCGGACGTCAATCCAGTTGGCTCCCTGCGAGAGGAACTCCTTTGTCTTCGTCTCTTCGCCGCCCATGACAGAGTCCCACCACATCTTCTGGGTGCTAGGATTCTCTTCGGGTGACTTGAGCGTCTGAACCGGAGGGCCGTAGACCTACGGACAACGTAACGCGTTAGTGCGGAAAGCAGCCGTTGAAGAGGAGACACGTACCATGGAAGGCAGAACGAAAGAGATATCCCATCCGACCTCGTCCTTGTGGGCCTTGTGGAAGTCCCAGGCAGCTTTCAGAGACACGTTAGTTAGCGTAGAAGACGAGCGAGGAAAGTCGGGGGCTCACCTTTCTCTGCTAAGGTCTTGCTAGCGGAATAAGCGATGATGTGATGGAATTCCTTCGATTCGTCTTTCACCCAATCGAGATCTACTTGGTTCCAATCCTCCTCGGTGTAGCTCCTGACCTCGTGTTGGTTGATCATGCTCCAGAGAGCCACAACGCTCGAAGTAGTCACGATACGCTTCACGTTCGTCCTATCAAGAGGTGGGTGTTAGAAACACAGCTTCCGGCAGTGGACATGAGGTCGCCTTACCCGTTCTTCAAGGCGCTCTTGAAGATGCCCAGAGTTCCGTCGACAGCAGGTCGAATATAATCTAAGGAAGTGCGGGATCCCATGAGAAAAAGCGTACAATCAGAACGGAAACACCCTCACCTTCGTTAGTCTGCCCTTTCCCAGCCAACGGCGACGCAGTGTGCACAATAGCATCGACGTCTTTCACAGATTCGTCGAATGCTCCCTCCTACGCGAAACGACCATCAGAAAATCAATTGGCTGCATGGTTTCAATTCAACATGGGCATACCTTGAGCATATCCGTCACAACTGCAAACTCTAGCTTGTTTCCCGCCGATGGAAAGATGTCCTTCAATTCCTTCGCCTTCCCATCGGACCGGACTGTGGCACGAACGGTGTGGCCGCGATCAAGAAGGATCTTGACCACCCATAACCCGATATAGCCGTTCGCACCAGTTACAAGAACCTTCGACGCGGGAGAAGAAAGAGTAGGCATTGTCTGAAAGGTTGATGTCGTTGAAGACAAAGGGTGTGGAAGTGAGGTGGGGTTGGGTGTAAGGCTTTATATATCCACTCGGAAACGCACAACCGAGGATTGTGTGCAAAGATCGAAACCGCAGCACGATAAGGAGGGAAAGGACTGGATAAGTCATGCCTTTCGGTGCCGCATGGGACAGAGCAAAGTCCATATCAGAATCTGACAAAGGTGGATCATACAGCTTTCATTTAGCGCCCGAATCTCGTTAGGCGAGGAATTATCTTGCAACCTATGGTGGGAGATCTATGCCAAATTCAGCTGAAGAACATAGCAAAATCGAGACGGATTGAGCATCCACATACCCGGTTCTCTAAATAACTTGGTAATGCCAAACCCCGAACGGTAAGTCGTCGGCCAATTCCTAACGCCGTATACATATGACGGTAGCGTCTTGCACAGTCCACCAACTAGTTCCTGGCCCAAAACTTCCAATAAAGACATCCTTGGACTCCTGGTTCACGCTAGGCCCCTTTATCGTTCCTGTGCATTGATACGGTGACCGCGGTACCACCGCGACTGGTTGCGCGAGCTTTCCGTCTTTTCATGATGTAGCACTATTCGTTCTTTGCTTCTCCGAGTGCGGCGGAGATTCATCGGTCGAAGGTAGAACCTTGAAGGCCTCACGAGCCGACGAAGTAGACTGAGTGGGGGCTGTTTCGCCCCCCTGAACGACATTGTGATGACAGCGTCGTTTCAACGGACTCGTTAGGGTTCCTATGGATATACGAGCTGGAATAGCAAAGACTCAGGTTGAGTAGCCTCACGCAGCATAAGAGAGTCGACGTACCCAGAACGCCAAGGGAGATAAACCCACATATCGCTCTACCCAACCCTGGTGTGCATCCCACCCCAGCTCCGCCTTCTCCACCAATGCCCGCGGCGCCAGGCCGCACAGTCTACATGCACACGAGTTTCTTCGTCTAATCCTTCCCGAGCCCTCCTCATTCCAACCCCAACGTCTACCCCCTGCTCAACTTCCGTCTTGCGCTGGTTCAATCCTCTCAACTGTCTCACGAGATTTCGAGTTTGACCTTCACTTGAGACTCATGGGTGCCGTTCTGCAATCTCGTTACTAAAGTTTCCCCAGTTCATGGTAGATACGATTGTCGGTGTGGTGCAGTAGAAAAGAAAGGGAGTCGAAAGCGAGCAGCAGTTGGTGTGTGTGTGTCGTCGGTGAGGAAGCCGGGTTCGGGAAATGCCGAAGCCCGGACGCACATGCCACATCCTAAACCAGTTGGGACACGCGTTGTCCCAAGCGTTCCATGTTGGCGCCTACGGGGCACTGCGTTCTTGAAGAGTGGGCGCCGAACTAACTCGTTTTGGTGAGTAGAGTTGTACGCTCTGTCTACCATCGAGCCGCCTACTGAGTGCCGCCCTTCGACTTCCACAGCACCTTTCAATCGATTATTGACAAGCCGATGGCACCCGCAATAGAGAATAAAAAGGGACGGTAGAATGTGACGAGTATAGCGTGATAGACCCCATGGCTACTCACATTGTCACAACCCATTCAATGGGTCTCTGTCACCCGCTGGGAATCAGCATTGCACAGCGTATCATTCACCGCTTCATAATGCTCCAGGCGTTTACACAGCACGTCTGAAGCCCTGGATAGTATGCTTACTTCCCAGTGCTAGGCTGGCGCCCGATGTGCGTTCGGTGGATTACCACGCCGTGTCAAGGAGAAGACCGCCCTGCAAGATCTGCTGCTGTACGAACGTTTATTTTGACCTGTCGGATTGTGACTGCTCTACGTCGCATTCAACAAGAAAATCAAGCGACCCGGAATAGCCAGGAGCTGTGCTGTCATGACTCTGACAGGCGCCTTGCAGAGATTGTCGTACGGTGAACACTTTTGTGGAGATTCGTATACATTTCGCTGACAACCATCTTGCTTTACAGCCACCCTTTTGGGCGTCAACAGCGCGTGGTTCCACGCATATAAAGCAGCCCTGTTCATTCCCACAGAAGCACCTTCAATTTGTTCTACCATCACCGTCTCCACCGAATCAAGAAGGCGATATGAGCGACTTTGAGTGCGTCTCCGAGCCGTCTAATAGCGTAACCATATTGAAGATAGACTGAAGGGACTTCTACGACGACCTGCTCTTCGAAGACGACGATATCGATGGCAAGTCAATTTCGAGTCGGACGAGTCCAGAATTTCACTTTTGTCCCCGCAGACAATTACGACGAGTCGGGCGGTTCGGTCGGTTCGGGCGACGACGGGTACGTTCCCCACTCTTTCAATGTATTTTTCCCATTGAAACCATGTTTTGTAGCGATAGTGACTCCGAAAGCGATTCCGAAAGCGACCGCGCATTTGGTGAGCGCATTTCCGATCGGGAACGTATCTTCAAGCTATTGGAGGAGCGCTCATGTCTGACGCAGCCGAGTGGGGGAAAGTCATGCTTCTCCATAGCAGGACAGCTGCACTCATCGAAGCATATCAACGTACTAGACAACGCAAATACCTCGACAAGGCGATCGAAGTTTTGAAGGCTCGTATCGAGAGCGCCCGGGCAGATGCGACAGACCTATCAACCACGCTAACACTCCTCGGTGACTGTCGTTATATTCTCTTCGAGCGTACGGGCGACATGGAGGACATATCCGAGGCTATATCTGTCTATCGTAAAGCGGTGGACATGATTGCTGAGACCAAGCCTATCCTTCCTGACAAGCTTACCACCCTTGGAGTGATATTGATGACTCGATTCATCCGTACTTCTGACCTTCCAGACATCGACGAATCCATATCTGCACACCGTCGCGCAGTTCAACTCAGCCCGGAAGGTCGCAAGGGTGCCTGGAAAATCCTCGTTAACCTCGGCAACGCGCTCCGGCAGCGTTACAAGCACGTAGGCGACATCGCTGACCTCAACGAGTCCATTTCGGTTCAGGNCAATCGGTCGGGTNGAACATCATCCCTGANAATGAAAGCAAATCNCTCCCNGNCGTTCTCAACAACCTTGGNAGCTCTTTCACTNCTCGATTNAAGCGCACNGGAGACATCGCTGATGTATCTGAAGCNATNGCCGTTCAGCAAAGGGCAATCCTACGNGCTCCTCGATACGACGCNATGCTGCCCGTATGGCTTTCAACNCTGGCAAACTCATTNCACNCACGCTTCGAACGGACTGAAGATCCTGCCGACCTTNCTGAAGGGATNTNAGNGCTTGAGAGGTCAATCCAGCTCAGCAAGAATGACGACGCTGCATTGTCTTCCAAGCTGGTGACCCTNGCAAATTTCATCGCAAGTCGCTCTATGAGNGCACGCCNANCCTCTGACGACGAAGAAATNCAGTCNNTNCTAAAGCGGTCATCTGAGCATCGCCAGCGCGCNCAGAAGCTCAACCTCCNAGGCGATCGAAAATTCNTATTTGAACTTCGTGCAGATGAAGANGAACTCAGTCGCCNNNCGTTCATGNCTCTGGNAGACGAGGCTGGAATGGTCAAGGCCATTTCGGATTATGAGGCATCCCCCAAGCCGTCATACAATAGGATCGGCACCCTATACATGGCACTCTTCACAAGCACTGACAAGGCTTCATATCTTGAGGAAGCCATATCCGCGTTCGAAAAAGCCCTGCACGNCACTCCTGACGGCCATGCCCGTCTCCCGGCTTTGCTAATGGAAAAGGCAAAGTCGTACTACTGCAGGTTCGGGAGCTGTCGCAACTCCGAGGATCTCGAGGTGAGCATGTCCACCTGCGAGAAGGCAGCTACCTGCGGTGTCGGCCACCCCAAGGTCCGGCTTCATGCAGCGGTGGTCGCTGCCCACTTGTTCGAGGAACACAAGCCTCAATCACCAAAGATCTTATCCCTTTACGAGATCGCAATCACCCTCATCGCATTATTAGCCGGCCTCGATCAAAACAGTCGATCGTCGTTACGCCCCAACTTCAACCAGCGTCTCGCATTCCGCTCGAGGCGTCTGCTGCCGCATGTCGCCTGGGCCGTCCGGACAAAGCCCTGGAGTGGCTCGAGCAAGGTCGTTGTCTCGTATGGCACCAACTCCGCAACCTCCGAACNCCCTTGGAAGACCTCCGNGCNGATCACCCTCANCTCGTGAAGCGCATGACNGACGTTTCCCAGCAGCTNGAGGTNGTNTCCTCGAGCCGANACGCCTCTCAAATCGATATGCCGTTGGCGAAGAAGATCTCTCTNGAGGACGAGGCGCGCTCACATTTGAGCCTCGCGAGGCAGTGGGAGGATATTCTGGAGGCAGTGAGGCGCATCTCGGGATTCGAAGACTTCTTGCGTCCTCCCCAGTGCTCCACTATCCTTCGCCACCTNCCGTCNTCNGGANNCATCGTTGTCATNAANGTCCACCANAAACGGTGTGACGCGATTGCGCTTTTNGCTGGCCAGGAGCAACCCAAACACATTCCGTTACCCANTTTCTCATTGGCGAAGGCCGACGAGTATAGACGTGATCTCACTGATCATCGTCGCTTCTGGGGTTTCCGCTCCAGCCAGGCNGAAGGCGATTNTAGCNAGACCGAAGCTGAGCGAGCGCTGAGGCCGTTCCAAAGGAAGTCGTANAAAGGCGTAGNGCACGTCCTGGAAAGNCTGTGGCGTGAAGTGGTGAAGCCAATCCTAGACGCCCTCAACCTCTCCGTGAGTGCGACGTCCNCNTTNAATCGNACGGATACTGACTTTNTCNGTAGAAAGGNAGTCAACNGTCGGGGGGAATGNTGCCTAGGATATGGTGGTGTCCTACCGGTGTCGCATCCTTCCTTCCCNTTCACGCGGCGGGGATATATCATNGCGAGAACCCCCAGTCTATCCTCGACTACGTCGTNTCTTCGTACACTCCCTCTGTCTCAGCTCTCACCGACAGAGTGAAGANCGATCGNCCTGTTCGGAAGGACGCCTCAGGCTTATTCCTCACCAGTCAGCCTNATGTGGAAGGTGCTTCTCGCATCCCGGGTACAACCACGGAAGTGCGAGCGATTGATGCGAGTGCCNGGGAACNAGGTGTTCGAGTGCTCAANATCGAAGGCAGNGACCTCACGGTAGACGATTGCCTTGANNACATGAAGAAGTTCAGNTGCGTCCACCTTGCTTGCCANGCTTCGCAGAATCTGTTCGAGCCACTCCAGAGTCAATTCCTATTCCACACCGGCTCCCTCGACCTCTCCANCATCGTCAAGCAGAACCTGAAGAACGCNGANCTTGCCTTCCTCTCNGCCTGNCAGACCAGCGCTGGAGAGGAGAAACTCTGCGACGAGGCAGTCCACCTTGCAGCCGGCATGNTGGCNGCTGGTTATCGTCGTGTNGTGGCCACAATGTGGTCTATTGCGGATGAGCATGCCTCTGCGGTGGCTANGGACTTTTACGANTACCTNTGGNAGCNNCAGGGCGANNGGGACAGNGNCGCCTTCGACGGAAGCCTGTCTGCGCACGCTTTGCATCATGCCGTTCGGAAGCTGAGGGCTCGGCTGGGCGACTCAGAGCAAACCCTCCTTTCTTGGATACCATATGTTCATTTCGGCTTCTGAGTGCATCAGCTTGGTGGCAGGGTGTGCGACTATGTTTGCGATCGTAGAGGATGAGCTTGTGGATAGATAGTGGCACGGACCGGGTTTAGGCTTTCCGAGCGATAAGATTAGATGAAACGCAGATACATAGGGGCAAATTCCTTGGGCGCTTAGCGGCTCCTTTGCCCTCCGTATCCCCTTTTTGAACTAACATCGGGCAGAACATCGGCCAGAAGACACCATTGTTATCCCATTGCATGTTGATCCGGTCGGACACATTGCATGATCGCTGCGCATAGACTGCGCAAAAGAACGCCTCCCAACGGCGAGGCAGAACGACTGCTGCGTTGCGAAATAAGACTCGAGGCATCGTCAAGACATGCTTCCAGTATGGGCGTAGACGTGCTAATGTGAGAGAGCTTGAAGCGATAGTACGCTCGGACTCTGCGGGTCAGAGTTCCAGCTATCTACGAAACGATAGACCCAGTATCCACAAAATCTAGTATTTGATATTTATTTACTTTTGGAGCAAGACAAACAGCGGCAAGTCGGCTCTCACCTGTATCGAGGGCTCTCGCCCTTTGTTCGGTCCCTATCCACAGGCAGTACCTGGTCGCCCTCGAGTCGTCTAGAGGGCTTGACGACAAGTCTTCCTCCTAAAGGTCAGAGGTTGTACCGAAGCTTGAATATCTCGTTTGTTTGCGTATGGGAAGACCACAGTGTCTTCCTATGCCTCGTAGTCGCGCTACACATCCCTCGTCCAAGCCACGATGCCGAGTTGTTTGGATCGTCCCGTGGCTCCAAAACTAAACAAATATCAAAAGCTAGAATTTGTGGATACTGGGTCTATCGTTTCGTAGATAGCTGTTAATACTACAATGCTGATGACCGCCCCACCCCAGGCACTCGATACCGCACGAGGCGGATTGAAACCTTTCGTAGATACCGGCGGCAACTTGCGGCTACGCGGCAATTGCAGTACATACGGTACTTCTGATGTTCATACTCCAAATAGGGTTAGTACTTCCGGTCTCCACGCTGCGGAATACCCATAGTGCAAAGATATAAAACGTGGTATCAGGATCGCTTGAGATGAAACGCTCTTCCTTCCTTCATGGGTCTCCTAAATACCAAACATACTCTCGTTCTACTCACCTCTCTCGCTTATGCCCTCGCCCAGAATTCAAGCTCTCTCGTAGTCGACCTCGGCTATGCGAAGTACCAAGGTGTCCCAAGCAGGGCCGGCGACACGTCGAGTTTCCTTGGGATTCGATTCGCTGCACCTCCTATAGGTCTGTCTTAGGCTCGCTCGTCTGTTCAGTGAGTAACTCTGACTTCGCAATGCACCGCAGGTGACCTTCGATTCCGTGCACCCCACCCTCCCGGAGAGATGCTTGGCATCCAAATAGCTGACACCGTCCCAAACCGTTGCCGGAACGCACAGTCTGGCATGAGTCCCAGCAGCCCCTGGGCTTCTCAAGCCTCTCCCATGCCCAATGCACAAAGGCGTGGTATTGAGCCTGCTGTGCGTGCCAATGCACAACCTCCGATATCGGAGGACTGTTTGTTTCTCAAGTGAGTTCAATTACCGACCCTCGTACCATGCGTGCTCGTCACCTGATCGCACCCAACTGCATAGTGTCATCGTTCCTGGAACCGAGATAAATCGAGGAGAGAGCCTGCCCGTTATAGTTTGGATCCATGGGTAAGCGCTGCTCACTACTCTTGCATGAAGTCTATTAACTGGCATTGCGATTCTCATAGTGGAGGTTACCTCGAAGGAACTTCATCTCAATTTAACGGGACCGACCTCATCCGAGGAGCTGATGGAAAAACAATAGTTGTATTGATCCAGTACCGACTGGGGGCGTACGGGTTTTTAGCTGGAGAAGCAGTGAAGCAAGACGGGGTCCTCAACGCCGGTTTACGTGAGTTATTCTGCTCGCATGCCTCCACAGGACGTTCCTATGATTTACCCCTCATCCCATTCCACGTAGTCGACCAGCAGTTTGCCTTGAGTTGGGTTCAGGAGCACATCTCGAAGTTCGGCGGTGATCCTCGTCGGGTGACCATCTGGGGATCTTCTGCAGGCGCTGGATCCGTCCTCCAACTCTTGGTTGCGAATGGAGGAAAGACGGATCCGCCTCTGTTCCAGTCCGCACTTTTGAGCTCTCTGTACTACCCTCCCCAGTACAAGTACAACGATCGCATTCCTGAAGACGTGTACGGTTCCATCATTCAAAAGGCAGGGTGCGTGGTGTATTTCTCACTTTTCGATGCTTGCGTACTGAGAAAGTTATATCAGATGCGAAGGTGTCTCAGGAAAGGGTAGCCTCGCCTGCCTACGAGAGTTGGACGCCCAACGGTTCGACGAAGTTGTAAACGCGGTCGCCTCTACCGGCTTTTATGGAACATTCCCCATCCAGCCAGTCATTGACGGTTCGCTCATCCCTGATTCTCCTCTCAAGCTCATGGAGCAAGGGAAACTCAATACGGTAAGGGTTCTGTTCTTGGACCTCTGCGCCTCATCGAATTTCAGGCGCTAATCGCAGTTCTTTTCCAGCAAGCCGTTATCGCGACGCATAACACGAACGAAGGCATCGTATTCATCGACCCCACCTATAACGGCACTACCGAGTACTATGTCTCCCAGTTCCTACCGACCATCTCATCATCGGATGCAAAGGCAGCTGCGGACATATACGAAGGGCTTGGGCTGTCGGCGTTCGACCAGGCCGCTGCTATCCACGGAGAGTGTGCGTCCAATATCTTCCGTCTCCCCACGACTAAGTGACACCTACTGAACCTTCACTCGAATCCGTTCAGTCACACTTATCTGCCCCACGTACGCGCTGATGAGAGGCCTGGATGGACATGGATACAAGGTACGCATAACCTTCCAGAACCGCGAAGAGCTCTCCTCACACTGTCTCGACAGGGCCACTTCGCAATTCCCCCAGCACTCCACGGTGACGACGCAGCTTTCTACTTCCCAACTTCATTCGCCACTCCTTCGACCTACAACAACACCGAATTCAAGACCTCTTTCGCGGGAGCGTTCTTCGACTTCATCGCAACCGGGTCACCTAACGCTGTCAACCGCACGGGGTCGATCTTGCCAGATTGGCCGAGATGGAATGCGTCAGCAAGGCAGGAAGTTTTGTTCAATAGGACTGAGGCTATGGAGCCTCAGATCGTTGTGAGCAAGGCTCCGGAGGATTTGATCGAACGGTGCAGGCGAGTCACAAATAGGCCGAGATGTTGGTTGGGGAGATGGCTTGCTAACGTTTCGATAGATTCTGGGATTCCATTGGGGAGACTGTAGGACATTAGAGTCGTTCAATAGGTCGATCTTTCTCCGAACAGCAAGACGTTTCGAATTTACATTACTCTTCCCTTGATGATAATCCTTACTACACTAGTACAACTGACGATAGTGTGTCAGCTTCCACTCACGGCTACAAGGACAAACTCGTCCGCCTTAGACATCTACCAACCCCTCCTTCGGAAGTCCTCCAAGATATCCCTCGTCGTCTCCTTCATCGTCCGATACTTCACCCCTAGAATTCTCTTCTCCTTACTCGTATCGTAATTGGTCATGTATACCTTGCTCTCGTTGATATCCGGGAACCCTTTCGGAAGTTCCTTCCCGCTATAGACTCCAGCCTCCTTGAGCGAGTTCGCGACGTCCACTATAACGGAGAGGAAACGTAACCATCAGCCCTAGGACCTTTCGCGACAAGATTAGTTAAGAGAGGGAGCACTCACGCCATTCTTGCCAGACAAACGACCCCTGAGAAACAATAATCCTCTCTCCACCCGCGGCCTCCTTCTCCAAAGCCAAGACATGCGCCTCAGCAAGGTCACGTACATCAGCCCACGAATTCGACCACGCAAGCGCCTCCCGAACTCCCGGGACGTTCGCGATGACGGTGTCATACCAAGGCTTCATCGACGTATTCAACTTCTCCGGGGAGTTTCCAGGGATTTCTTGGATCGGAGGCTAGAGGTACATCGCAATCTCGTCAGCATGCCATTCACACAGGCTATCAATCAGGATAGCGAACGCAAAACGTTGACATACCCCGAACGCAAATGGCGGGAGGATCCAGGTGGTGTCCCATCCAACCTCCCCTTTGTGCTTCTCATACCACTCCACGGACGCCTTCTCCGCGAGAGTCTTAGAAGCGCAATACTTGCTCGCTGCATCCGCATCGCGTCCTTTCTCCTTGGTCACCTGGATCGACTGTTCGTTCCAGTCCGCTTCGGAGAACGTGCGAGGGGTGTCCTGGATGGTGAATACAGAGCCGCACGAAGAAGTGATAACGACGCGCTTGAGGGATGTGCTATGCTTGAGCGCGCTGTTCAGGATCCCGAGCGTACCGTCGATAGCTGGACGGATGTAGTCTAAACGCTAAAATTAGCAAATTGAGTACACAGAAGTGAAGCAAAGATAGGTAGGCACCTTCGGGATCCTCCAGACCCATGATGAACGGACTCGCCATATGCTCGATACCTTCGACGCCTTTCACAGCTTCGTCGAACGCTCCCTCCACAGTAATATCAGGTACAACTACCAGCTCGAGTTTACCTTCGTACTTCTTGAAGTACTCCTCCAAATGACGACCCTTCTCAGCCGACCGTACAGCTGCGCGAACCGCGTACCCCTTCTCCAAGAGGCGCGCGACAGTCCACATAGGGATGAATCCGTTAGCCCCAGTGACGAGGACCTTCGCTCCAGGGTTGACAGTAGGCATATCGGATGGCTATGTGTGTTCGAGGTGGATTTGTATTGGGGCGATGGAGAGAAAGAGCCTCGATCTCCCTCCCATTTATATAGCCGCTGGTGGCTTGGAAACAAGCGCCGTGATGCATGATGGCCGATTGGACGCGCGTCAGTCTGCCCTCCAAGTTCGCTTTGCAAGGTGCGGGTAGGAAGGGCTTCTCACTACGTACTCGTGATCACATACTAGAGAGTAGTGGGCGCCGGGCATAAGCAGACTTTAGTCTTCGTGCTTTCTCTACTGCGATTTGGGCCTTGCTTCGCCTCCCAAGGTGTCAGCTAGTGTTACGTCCATTAGCCCTCCACCAATCTGATACCCACTTGAGCCCAACTCACAAGGACTTTACGGCAGGGACTTGCTTGTTTAGTTGGTTTGGAGACAAGGTAGACACGAATACAGGGTTGATCTCAACCGCATAGCCGTTATCGGGGACCATCGACTGCCCCACGCTCGTGAATCCAAAACCGCCATCTCTCTCCCCAAGTCTCGATAGTTGACAATGGGTACTCATTATCCAGAGCCAGTCTTCCAATTAGCGCCGATTAGCAGCAAAGATAAGCGGATGGTTAACTCGCAGGCCCAGTCTAAGGCCACATTAGACCGGGTGGGAAGGCCATCCAGCTTCTGAAGACGTACTCACGATAACATAGTGGACAAGGATGGACGGTAGTGGGGGCCGGGGCATAAGCAGACGTTAGTCTTCGTCCCTCCGCTCTTGCCAAGTGTGCTTGGATGCTGCCGGTCATCCGGACTCTTCGTTTGGGGTGTCGCTAAAGATTGCAGCCAGATGAGAGTGACACAAACAGAGGACTTGGTTGGATTTATCGAGGTAGGTACATACGCATGAGAACGTGCTGTTGTTTCGCCTGGCGCAACTCGTGGAGAACTGGATGCTGAGAATGTAACTCGGGGCATTCCAAATAGGCATAGGAAGTTCTGATCTGCGGTATCTTCGAGGATAGGTCGATCGATGTGAGAGACTTGCTCGCTGTGCTGCTTATCAATAGCTTTCGAGGGTAAGAAACCCTGACGCAGACGACCGTTTGACTGGTGTACGTCGATGACAGGAGGCGACTGGGCAAAACGCGGCGCTCTGATGCGAGTGAGGAGAGCCATGCCGTCGATAGCATATTCGTGGGTTCCTCGGTCAATATCGCGTCCGCCGCGCCTTGGGCTGTAGATGAACGTTGCGAATATCCGTTCAAATTTATCACCTCGCGCTCGCCAACCCACCCAAATTCCCGCTGACAACCCTCTGCCTCCCACCCAATCCGTGCCCCGCAAAACCACCCACACCCTGCTGCAACAGATTCGCCACTACAGCCGCACTGTCCTGCTTCCTCTTCAACGAGTCATACAGCGTCTTCACACTTTCGTTCGCGTATTCCAGGAGCTCTGCTTCCGTTGGGACGTGGATTCCTTCCTGTGGTTGCGGTAGCCCTGAAGCATCTGCGAAGGCAGGCGTTCGCGGCGGTGGAGGAGGGAGGAGAGGGAGAGCACCGACGCCGGTCGAACGGAGGAGGGAGGTGAGATGTTCGATGGCTTGCTTCAGTTCAGCGATTAAACCTTTAAGAAACGTCAGTTTCGCTATACAAGGCCAACCCCGAGCCCAGTACACTGGCAGGAAACGAAGGCTCGGGGAACACCAGTGTACGCACGTTTGGTATTCATAGGGTCCATCCCCGGGAGATACGCCCCATTAATCCCTGAATACACCTGCTGCGCCAGACCCTGCACTCTGACCACCTCCCTCTGCACCAGTTCAAGGTTCCTCTTGAAAAGTATAGGCGAATTCTGGTCCATCGTCGAGCTCAGAGACGGGCCGATACCGATGGAATCTGTCGGGAAAGCCATCGTATCGAACGAGTTCATGGGAGCGCAAACGATAGAAAACCAATAACTATGGTTTTTGAGGAGATGGTGGTAAGAGGAAGAGATGCGGACGTGGGAACGCGCCGAGTCCTCTCCGCTGCTGACCATCAGGTTAGGGGTACGGACGGGCGCTTAGCACTAATGAAAGGGTGGGCCTCGACTTGGCGACACCTTGGATTCATAAAGCCGGTCTATGCCCAATAATCGGTCTGAAAGCCATCTACCCACTGGGTGAATATACAAGGGGTGGCACTCAATCATTTCCTCGCAGTCCAGCCTAGTGCCAGTGCGATGTGCTGAGAAGATACAAAGACATAGAAAACCTCATAAAACGGGAAAAAAAAGGAGGGGGGGAGAGGTTATGGAAAGGCGGAGGGTTGAAGATGGTATGTTCTGCCGCTTAAAAGTCGACA
>JANDKE010001183.1:0-16286 GCA_027627275.1 Coprinellus aureogranulatus
TGTTGAATCGCCTTCACCTCGACCTGGAACACCACAGAACCAGGCAACAGGGGAAACATCCGGCCAAAGTTCCTTGACGCCTCAGGGGACTCCCAGGTCAGGCAGGCTTCGGCCCAAAGTCATGTCACCACGACGCTCTACACCTCGAGATCCTGGAATTGTAGGAAGCTTCCTCCCGAACCTCAACCTCGCGTCGTGGATGCCTGGCTGCCGGGGATGTGACGTGATGACCCTGGGGATACGAGGGATCCGTTCAGGGCGGCTAGTGGTGCGCTAGGGAGTCCGACAGGGGAAGGTGGGATGGGGACTGGGAGCAGGAGGGTGATCAGGCCGAGGGAGGCTAGGGGTTCGAGGGATTTCGTCTGAGCTATCTTGAGTGATGCTCTGTTTCTTGGATATGATTCGACGCCTTGCGACAACTACAGTACTAACTCACACTCACACTGATATGATATCTATCTGGGACGCCTGACATTTCTAATGCTTTGTGCCGTGCCTTCGCTTGCCTATAGACCTTTTCTCTCATTCATCTTTCTTCAGCTCTTTCAATTCTTATACACCTACACAACACTATGTAACATATGTCTAAGTACCCTGGAACAGTTCTTCATACGGAATCATACCTCGGATTATCTGACCCTTGCCTTCCTATTTCCGAAGTACACTTCGCATGAGCAAACGGTATACACATCTCCGAGTTACCGCACGCCGATTCCATCCCAGGAGACTTCGAGGCCAGGAATTGGTGGCTCACAAAGCCAAAGATACTCCCTTTCCGTAAGGCCCCAGCATCTTGCAAGGCGCAGTTGCCTCAGTGTACTGGATTTTGAGCGCTCTCTGAGCGCGTCGGCAAGCGCCGTAACAATCCTTTTCCTCTCCTCGCCTCCGCCAAAATGGAGGCCGGCACAAGAAATCGACACAATTCCAGGGAACTGAACAGGGGCTGTTCGACGAAGCTGTGGACCGTCGCCTTCAGCATTCTCGGGCAATGGGTGGCCGATACTCCTCAGGAACTGTAGTAGGTCCGGCACGGTGAAGGCCTCATTATTGATAAGATCGACTGTTTGCAGGTTTCGATATTGCCCGAACATTGAAACGAGCCTTCCATGATTCACTCGGACGTTGCAGAGCGATAGAATCTGGATATCGTCGAAGTCGAACTCAGAGGTTATCATGAAGAAGCGATACAACGGGATGCCAACATAGGTTTGAAAGCGCAGATTGAGCTCTTTCGCAATATCGCCGTCGAGGAAGGAGATTCGGGTGGATTCGTATTGAGCTGCTCCTATTTCCTTGACTCTAGGACGCCCTTCTCTACTACGCCCTCCGTTCCTCCAGGACGACCATAAAAGCCGCATGAAGCAGCGGAAGGATTCGTCCACTTCCCATTTGACAAGTCTCAGGTGCATGCTCTGAACATTGGGTACTTGTATGAGGTTGAAAAACCCGATCAACTTTGCTTCTGTATCTTCTTCAAGTTCCAGTCTTCGCAGGCTATCTAGCTTCAGTTGTGACGGAGCGAATGAACTTGACAACGAGGCTTGTCCAGTACTGTGAGGCGGAAGGTAACGAAATAGGGTAAGGTTGTGGAGACGCGGCATTTGCTTCAAGGCATCTATGAAACCCTGTACGGAGGGCCGGCCACCCTCCACAAGGCTCTCACCTCCGAGCGTCAAGTGTGTCATGGTCGCAGAAAACGGGATGGCAGTCCAGGAGAGTCTACAACCCCTGAGATAGAGTCGTTCGAGGCGTGGAAGACCGCCATCGAAGAGGGCGCTGGGGAGGTCGAGTTCGCTTGAGTCGATAGTCAAGCTCTCCATCACTGGAGCAGAGGCGAAGGACACCGGTAATATGTCTTCAAGCAAGCTGTTCCCCGACGAGATGTAGACGGCGTGTAACCTTTCCACTTGCGACAGCGCTTTCCTCAGCACGTCCACAAATCGCGTATATGATTCATAATCAAATTCGATACGAAGAGGGGCCGATCCAGAGCGACTGAGCATGAGTTCCGTGAACTTGGGGTGCGGAAATGCCAGATAGGCCCAAAGGGTATTGCAATTTAGAGCTACAGCCCTCCAGTGCTTGCATATGCCAGTGATGAATACCCAGAACACAACCCTTAAGCTTGAGCCGTCTCCTTCATCCAAGTCCTGCACGTGGTGGAAGATTTGGGACAGGATCTCCGGAGGAAGTCGGTTAATGGGGACAATGGCGTTCTGACAGGTCTTGAGGGCTATCAATTCGCGCTCCAGAATGAAGATACGGTCCGATAAATTCTTTGAGTAAGCATTGTAGTCTAGATCGCCGAGCCTGTTAGCCAGGAGCTTTGTCTCTGGTGAGAAGAAGTTGGATACCGTCGAATCGCTGAGGAGCTGGTCTTCTGTGGTGGGGTTAATCGTCTACAAAAGCTCATAAATAGGGCGCATGCTCCTCTTCCGTTGTGTCTAACTCACATTCATTTCTCAATCCAATATACACCTCCGAGGGAGATGTTAGCGGGTGTCGATGGCTGATCTCCGTACGTGGGATGGTGGTACGCCTCAGAGAGCCACCAACTTGTTGAAGCCCCTAACCGCGTTGCGTGACGCCGAGTCACACCCACGTGCCAACCAAACGCGTCTGTCACGCGCCCCTCTTCCGATCAGCTCTTGCTCTCGAAACACCATGTCCAGACTCTCCCGACTCCCTCTCAAAGGCAGAGAATCCGTCTTCACATCCGGACCCGAGCAATACATCGGAGATGCATACGCTTCATGTCCTCCGAGTCTGGAGGAATGCGTGATGGCGATGGAAGATTGTTGCGAAGAGGTGCGTGCGTATTGCGGGACCGCAGTTTAATGAAGAGGGAAGCAGGTTTCGCTGATATGGAAGTACATCTACCCAGGCGTATGAAGCGCAGCTTTTGTTGAGGAATGGGACGAAGGATCTACCTAGGATGACGAAGGTGCTGGAGAACGAACGGGTGCGTGTATAACTACAATTCGGTGGAAGGAACTATAAGCTGATGGGGTATAGGTATTCCTGCTCGTAACTGAGAGCACTGTGCGGAAGTACCAAAGCGCCTTGGTAGACGAGATCGAACCGAGCGTTAGTGCTCTGATTCAAAAAGCGGAGGAGGGGTTGCGTTCCCTGCAAAAGAAGGAAGCTAGCTTACAATCTAAGGTGCGGTAATCATGCTCTTTTCTTATTATCTGAGGCATCTGAATGAATGCTGGGATTGACAGATCGAGAACGCACAGAACCGTGCTAAAGCTCCCAAAGCGACAACTGCAGTCCAGAAATCCGACGCTCGAAGACTCAATTTGATGGTCAAGCAACGGGAGAGGTTGGAGGACCAAGTACGGGCGTTGGAGGAAGAGATCATGGAACTGGTGCGTCTGCATACTTGGGTAGGAAAGGTGTTCAGGGTACTTAACCTGGGTAACTGTCTAATAGGAACGAAAGGCATGATTAGGCCGCTGGACGACGACAGTTGAAGCTTCAAGAAATCATCAATAGCCTGGCAGGACACCTATCAGCGCCACCTTCGCCAACGCCAATGCAGTCGTACGACAGGACTGGGCTGCGTTTCTCTACCCAGGGTGGAGCTATGGAACGCCGCGCGTTATGAAGCCCCCGTCTCAGTGCTGAAGCCGCAGGAGACTTGAAGACACGGGGCATCGCAGGAGCTAGGATGGGGACGCACGGGGACGGTGTGGCTGGAAGAGGGACTAGGTGCATTACGGTGTTCTCTAATCTAATATACCTCTAGATGGTGTGGGTGGATGAAGCAATCTCTGGAGTTTAGAGTTTGGACTTGGGACGTGAAGGTGCCATCTTGATGTGTGTACCGGACGCGACTAGGCGGTGGTGTGTATCATTCCAAATCTGCAATACCATTAATCAAGCTATAGACTGGTGAACCGATGTGAACCGTACCTCTGTCCGACAAGACTGGACCCACTTCCCTAACGTAACGCTCGTATTCACCAACCGAATCTTCTCTCCTCTGCGAACGGAAATGAATGAGCTTGCCTGAGCTTCCCTATCCACGAAAATGAGGAAGGGAGTGAACGTACACGGCTGCGGGCGAGTGGTATATCATGTTGATGACCTGAGAGACGCTGTTATTCACTTCGCCTGTTGTCGCTAAGCTCAGGGCGTTGAGGGACATGGCCGAGCACCTAGTCCGTGTCTTGAGATGCACGTAAAGTTTGGGTGCCGAAAGGCAAGACATACATATCGACCAAGAACGCTGAGCACCCTCCATGCATGTTCCCACTAATATTCACCATATCTACACCCTCAGTCCATCGTCAACTTCACGAAGTCCCCAGCATACGGCATACCACGCACCTTCCTCCACAACAGCCTCAACCACAACGCGTCCCTCCAACTTACTCTCCTCATCCAGCTTCTTCACGATCGAGACCTCAGTGACTTTAAGCCTCTCGTAGATCGCTCTGCAGAATAGGATTCTGGAGTGGTGTTCTGGAGGTACGACGCTAAAAAGGTAGCCCATGGGGTCCCCGAGAGTCTGCTTGACGTGTAGGGGCGCGTTTCCGGCGACGAGGGAGGCGTCGAATGGTCGCCGAGGGCNGCTAGNCTTGGTATTNNTACTANNNCTAGCGCNCGGNGGNGNTGGTGTNGGGGTTCTGGTGGGCATGGGCATTGTTNTGGCTTGACGCGGAGGAGAAGACGAGGNGAAGAGGGGGAGTAGAGGTGGCTAGGGGTTTGCGGGCTGAAAGCTAGAAGAAGGCCGAACGGAGCGCAGGTTGGGGTATGGGTTGAAACTGAGTTCTTTGATGATCCTTTATAGATTTACTTACGTCCCTGTCGGGAGGCAAGTTTGAAGTCAGGAAGCCATCTCGAGGATCAAGATGCTGGGCGGAAGCAACGCATGTGTCACCCCGGTGAGGCCGCTTGAGGCGCGTTGTAGTGCCAAGCGGGTCACCCCTGTTCATGATGGGACGAAACACGTCGTATTCAAGCTCGAAGTATGTTCGAGCGGGTAGTACATGTACATTTTGGCAGGAAGAGAGGAATAAAGAACGAAGGAATGTGAAAGGAGCAGAGATGGTGCACTACAAATACATGATTCGGAAGGTGGGTATCTGAATGTCGAGAACCCACTATTAGGTATGATCCTGACGATGGAAGGGTATCGAGCTAGGTTACGGAGCAATAAATACAGTCCGTATGGTTAGCAGAGGGAGGAGGAAGGGGGCATATGTCGAGCACTAGGGATTTTCATAGAGAAGGCACCTGTCCGCACCGCTATACGTCTGCCATGCTGTTCAACACGGCTGCCCTTCCAGTGGTGGAAAGACCACTGATGTCGCTGTTGCTTGGGCCAGGGTGTACACTGGATTCGCCTTGCATATTGCTCGCCAGCTGTCCCACAACGTCGCTCTGAAGCTGCATCGGCACGAAGATAACCTTCGAGTTCCCTGACTTGGCCATCTGCTGCAACGCCTCCAACTGCCTGATCTGCATAGCAGCCGGGCTCGCCAGGATATCCGCAGCCTGCCTCATAAGCCTCGCCGAGTCCACCTCCGCTCTCGCCGCAATAACCTTGGACTCTCCAATCCTCTTTTGCTGAGCCGCAGACGACAATGAGGCAGAGACCTCGGCGCTGAAGATGATGTCCTTGATGAGGATACCCTCGATGGCGACACCCCATTTGTCTGCGACGTCAGCTGGACGCCGCCGGAGAATGCATGGCTGTTCGAATACTTCGCGTGGGACTGCTGCTGGACCATGGGCCCGTTAGCCTTTGGGTTGTTATGGTGCGACATGAGGGAAGCGGCGTTGGCGTTGTAGTCTCCCATGAAGACCTTGGGACCACCAAGGCCCTGCTGCGAAGGGTGTCCAAAGTCTAAACTCCCGTGCGAGTCGTAACTGCCCATGGGGGAAGTGAGCTGGGGAGGATACACATCGGGTTGCATAAAGTTATGGGTCTCGCGGAAGGACGATGGGTGGGGGCGGTTGTTGTTGGGAAGGGACGTGAAGGAGGCGCGGAAGTTGCTGTTGGCGCCAAACGTGTTGAACTTGCTGCCGTGCTGCTGCAGCTTGGTCGTTTCGAACTCGTTAAAGTCTGGCTGGATATTCATGTTGCTGGAGTGGCTGTACAATCCGTAGGATGAGTCTTGTAGCTGATTGAGGATATGCTGGTTACGGTCAGAGGGGGACTCTGAGCGCAGGAGATGCTGGTGTTGAGAATGCAGAGAAATGGGATATGCGATGGATGAAGAGGTAGAAGATGTATCAGATGGGGCCTTGAAGGAGGAAGGGCCTTGGCCTTCGGCGTCGACAGCGGAGTGTGGGGGCTCGGCGTCTGCTTGTGCGTTGAGGGAGTCGAGGAGCGACTTGTTGATAAAGTCTTCGTCCGGCTGGTGCGACGACTGGAGCGTGAGCGTTGTGGTCGCCAGAGTGGGCAAGCTGGGTGGGTGATAAATATACAGTTGTAGATGGGTCCACGAAATCAGAAGCCCTAGCTCATCACACGGCTATTAGTCAATATATGCCTTCGCAACCTCGTATGGGAAACGGAGAGTAATGGTGTCCGCAGTTGTCGTACGGACGCCCCTCCATCGCTCTCACCAACCCAGGATGCCTGGAGAAACTGGAGGTTCTGAACTTGAAGTGGAGGAACGTCACGGCAGGCAGGAGCACTGGGTAGCTTTCGTTAGGCAGTCTCAAGAGATATGCCTAGCCCACAGGATGCCCGAGATAGAAGCGACGACAGCGAGGGCGAAGGAGAGGAACCAGGGAGGAGAGCCGGAAGGCAGCGTCTGACGTCCAGACGTCTCGGAGTATTGCTTATCGAGGAAGAGGCTTCGGTTTGAGGGTCGCTAAGAAGGGCTGTGCGAGGGAATGTGGGGATGGGAAGGAGAGCCGTGGAGGATCCACCGTGTCGACCGTCGAGTGGCGTATGCACCAGGAACCAGAGCGACCATTGAACGTTGATGGACACGCGATAGAGAGCCACACCCATACACGCGGTCAGAAATATCATCCTTCGACTGCTTCACAGTGTCTGTGGGTCGGCACGAAGAGGGGAGGGGGAGTCATTGTAACCTTGAGATGGATGTGGATGACAAGGGTGAATGGGAGCATGGCGTCGTCAAGCAGGTTACGGGTGCGTGCGAGTACGGCAGGGTACGGGAGAATGCCTCGGGCGTGGAGAGTGACGCATGCAGGTCGAGGTGGGTGGGGGAGGAGGGGGAGAAGTTGAGGCGTGGGGAGGGAACGACATAGACAAAGGACAGCGAGGATAATCGGAGAGCATACTGTAATGGCTGTAAACCCAGGTCTGACCTTTCCAGCGTAGAATAAAAATCAGAATTGGCGCGTTCTTTTCGGTTTTCCTGAGCAGCTCGTCGTTATTTGAAGTCTTGAAGGGTGGGGAGCAGGGAGAAAAGGACTCGGAGCGGAGAAAGCGGCGTCGGGGATCAAATTTCAAATGTGATGCCCGACTTGAGGGCGGGTCATTCGGGCGCTTCGTTCGCTTTCGTCATCGCCGCATCTCAACCCAAGGTCTCCGCCGTAACAGCCATGCTCCTCACCAGACAGAGGAGTGCGAGCTCAGAGCACCCACCGCCAACACGACGAGCGACGCACGCTAGCGCCTGGCCACCTCGGAGTCGACTGTGGTGTGCTGGTGAGTCGACGTTCCTCCATTGTCCCTCCACCACCGTCCTGGCGAACGCACCCTTCCCTCCGAAGGATTCTTTTAGAACCGCTTCTTCTCCAACCTTCTTCTTATCTCCCTCCTCCCACCGCCCCAGACCTTAACTGACCGATCCCCAAACAGTACCCTAATCCAACACCAGCGCCAGGCCGGTCATGCGTCACTCAAAGGGTGTTCAAAAGCACGCCGCAGGATCGAGGAGAGATCTTGTAGCCTCGGTACGTACTACATCCCTCCTTAGTCTGTTCGCATCCCATCCATTCCCCTCTTCCCTTCCTCCCTCCTCTACCAAGCGCACCTGTCTCTTGTAATTGCTCGTAAAGCTGACGACCCGCCCTCCCTACGCAGAGCATGCCGTTTCCGTCGAACCTGTCGCCTCGAATTCCCTTCCCCAAGCTAGCTGCTGCGGAAATCCAGGACCTTTCCCGACACAGGTCTCTCCCCCGGCCAAGTCCTTTCTCCCAATTCGTGCAAAGATCACCCTTGCCGTGACGACCCTCTCAAGCTACCATCCCACGACCTGCTCTCTGTACCAACCACCGGCGAGCAGCAGTACCACAGTCCACCGACCAATGGACTCAGTAGCCTTGATTGAGGCCACTTCACTTCGTTGTTGTGGTCGGACGTTCAACACACGGCAACGGTTAGACTACGGCAAGAAGGAAGTCGAGGAGAGCCTGGCGAGAGCGACCGAGGATGGGCTAAGAGCCAAGGGTACCAGTGCGTTTTCCTACTTTGACGTCTCCCCGCCTATTCCTGAATGCCAGGTCTATGTAGGAACGAGCCATGAGGCGCTCTTACACGCCTCTTCGAATTCGAACGGCTACAGTTCGACATTCCC
The DNA here is from genome assembly GCA_027627275.1 of Coprinellus aureogranulatus. Classification (NCBI taxonomy): domain Eukaryota; kingdom Fungi; phylum Basidiomycota; class Agaricomycetes; order Agaricales; family Psathyrellaceae; genus Coprinellus; species Coprinellus aureogranulatus. Next base: position 8,514 of record JANDKE010001183.1, read on the forward strand.
CTACCGTTGTCCGCCATGCAATGTGAGTATCTTTTCGTTAGTCTTTTTCCCCGCTCTCGTTTGGTCTGAGACCATGGGTTCTTCGAGAGCTCTTCCCGACTTCGCTTTGGCTCACCATCGAACTCCTCTTTCTTCCACCTTCCTTTGCGTAACACCATTTGCTTCTCGCTCTGAATATTCCTTTTGCTTGATTGCTGCTGTGGGTCTGGCGCTGACCCTTTCCCCGTCCTCAGCCCGAGTCTGCTCTTTGAATCGCCAAGACCCGGGACGGAATTCTCGCCTAGTGTTCGCACAGCAGACTGCGCTGGAAGGCTTCCCTCGTCAAGGCAAATTCTCCGCTTCCCCGTCACGAACTCCCAAGACGGTAGACCCTGCCGCGTCACAACTCGTCCATGGTCCCGGCTCCCCGTTCCTCTCGACCAACAAAGACGGGGACTGCTCACATAGCCAAACAGACCCCACGATTCGTCCCGCTACGCGGTAGCCGTTGCCGCCCCAATCATTAACGGACCCAAGGAACGGCAGACCGCGCCAAGTCTGTGGATCCCCCATCCCCTTGCTGGTACGCACCGTAGGGTGAACAGCATGTTCGAAGGGCTAGGAGAAGGGCAGTGAGAGATCTGAAAACCTTGTTTGGGAGAACCGACGCCGGCGCAGGCGAGTTAAGGGGAGATATGGATGCAACAAGAAGGCCTCGCGGTTACGGCGTGCTATGGACGACGGTCTTATCTCTCCAAGAGCGGGAGATAAGCCGTGACTAGTTACCCCCTTCCCTTGGTCGGTACCCCCTACCAGTTTGATACCGCAGTTTCTTTCGCGTTGGTTGTTCCGTTCGGACTTCGACATTCGTTTCCCAGACTTCTCTTCCGTTCGTTCTTCTTCTGTTACAAGAGACTACTCGGGTTTACGCGCTACCTCTTGCATTTCTGAATTGCTTCTACTTCGTACGGACACTCATTATCATCGATTTCTTCGTCCAGCGCCACCCCACAATTGCATCTTCCCATCCCGCGAAGACCTGCATCAGTCCCGCCCGTTTGACAGTAGACTTCTATCAGCACAGGGGTTCTACTCCACGGAGTTCCCCCGACGATTGTGAAGAGTATCGATACCTATGAAGGCCAATTTAGCGCCTCTGCGTAAAAGAGGCGTCGTACCGCTGTCAGCCACCCTCTTGACCTCGAGCCTTCGCTGGCGATGGGAACGGCGATCTCGACATTACTTTCGCATTCCGCACCACTCCATGGGTCGTTCCACCTCCAGGCTCACCACAACCGGACCTCTATTGGTCTGGGATGGAACTTGCGACTGAAGGCACCCGCTCATTGCGGCCTACAAGACTCCCTCGCCTTCGGCAGCCGAAGAGGATATGACAACTCTGGAGTCGCAATTGCGAAGGAGCAACGTTTGGCGAGCCTTGAGTACTCGGCGCCCCCTCAGTCGGGAGTCGGAAAGATAGAACCGACCTGTTCTCGAAGGAATTTCCGAGAGCTGGGATCGTCTCACGGAACGACGAAGCGCTGAAGAGGCGATACAAGGGAAGGAACATGATGTTATGAAGTCAGGATGGGGTGAGCAATACAACAGGGAAAATGGATCTGGTGTGCATCTGGGCTCTCGATGGGGTGGTGCTGACACTCTGATCTCTACGTTCTGAGGATTCGATACAAAAAACAACGGCAATGTGCTACTACTCGATCCCGCTACTATCTGCTCGTCTCTACCGTCGGGGCCAGATAGCGACTGGTACATTTTTCAAGCTATTCCGTAACACCGTACAAATGGAGGAGCTCAACAACATCTGAATGGCAGTGGCGTGATGCATATTGGAACGCGGTTTGGTGGCAAGAGTCTGCAGTTGAAGCACAGAGATTCAACAGCCTTATTCGATGTTTCGATGAAGATGAAGGCGGACTACGTACTTTTGACTGAAGTGTTTGCTCCATGTTGGAGCAGAAGCCGAACGCAATTCACGCGTCCGTTGTAGCATGCAAGGTGGAGAGCAGTCCATCCACCACTCGCTAGCCAGAGCAACCCGACATTAGCTCAAAGGCCGTTCAAATAATTTCGGGATCTTGAAAGTGACGCACCTTGTGCGTTAATAGTCGCTTTAGCTTCCAGAATGATCTGGGCACACCCAGTGTGCCCACGATCGCATGCATAGTGGAGAGGTGTCCAGTTCCCGGGGCCTAGCGTGATGAAACAACCGTCAGAGTCGGGATCGACGAAGCACCGCAAGGTCACTCACCTTGGATGTTGGGGTTTGCCCCATAGTTGACAAGTAGAGCCACCACATACTCTCGCCCTTCCTGACATGCCTGGTGAAGGCAGGCGTGATCATTAAGGCTACCTATATGAACAAGGTCACCTCGGACACCTCGGGTCGGAGATTTTTCGTGAGTTACCTTGCGTGTCGGGGTCTGCACCCTGCACAAGCATAGCCTCAATAATGCTGAGCGGTGCTTCTGCCTCCAACGCTGCTCGCAGTGGTGTTGTTGGACGACCACTCCTACCTAAAACGGACCCGTTTAATTTTAAGTCAATTTCGATTGACGTTTACATAGGAGAAACGGGAAGCATACCTGAGCGAAATCGCCGGTTGGCGTTGGCCCCCGCTTCGACAATAAAGCGAACAAGCTCCCATCTCTTGCCCAAGGTAGTCACTTCTAGTGCCGTCTTACCGTCTGTTGTTGGGCACAGGTAATGATAGGGAGCATCAAGACATATATACAGAGCGAAATAAAGCAGTGCTCACCGCCTCCCTGGACATTGACATCCGCACCGGCGTACACCCAGCAAGATATCTGTTCAACGTCCTCCGATTTGATGGCCTTGATCAATGATTCATTCAGCTTTGTCTGCAATTCACGCCGCTGTTGAACGATTAGTGGCAGGAAGACCAGGACCATGGCAAGGATCTGGCCAAACGCCCACTCCGTTTTGTTCCCGCTTGCATCGTCTTGATAGTGTCGGATTCGCCGCAAGGTGAGCTCGATATCGACGATGAACATGATGTTGATGCACAGCAAGATGATCAAGCCAGTACCAACTGGAATCACCTGCCGCAACTTCGCAATCCGGCCCTGAGGCTGGGGACCGAGGGTTTGTGTCTGCACTTCTAGATCTTGAGGAACAACGGAAGCGAGGTAATTGGCAGCCATCCGAGGATTTATTGCTGACCTGGAGCTGTGCTCACGGAGTGGGTGCATCTCAATCGCTTCTGTAGACGGCTCGGACAGGAGAGGCGTCACGGTGTGGGTCACATGCTTGTTGGCCCTGGTCGGGTGGGTAGGTGGTGCACGGGAAGCTGGAGGAATCGATGGTCGAAGACGCTGGTGACTGGCAAGGCAGTAGATGGAGAGAAAGGCCCCAGCAGGGATGATTAGATTGATACCAGGTATCAGGAATAGTGAATAGAGGATCAAGGAAAAGACGCGTAGACCATCCTTTCCGAATGGCACGAAACCCCTGAGGATCGCTAGCTCGGCGACATCGAAAGCGCATCTCGCACCCTCATCTCTTCCAAAGGATTTGGGGGTACTCCGAAGCCAAATACCAAAGGCCGCCGTCATGGAGAGGTGTAGCGAGCTGAACACAATGGCCACCTGTTTAATGAGAACCTTGTACGCGTCTTTGGCGGACTCCCGATGCGGGCCTGTAAGCGATAGGGTCAGGGGGAGTAATTCCTGTGCGGGAAAACATAACGACACACCACTCCGTTTTCTTGACCCTGGAAATTGTGATGATGCGTTAGGCAGAAAGCTAATGCTCGAAAATGAATGTGCTCACTGTATGGTAGTCGGAACATTCCATGCACCCATCGCTCAGGCTTGATACGATTGACCCATGCGGACAACTTCGGTTCAATGTCCTCCTGGCTTCTGTACTGAACATACAGGAGGAAGTGCACGAACACGCCGGTATTAGTCATCCAGGAAAGGCTGAGGACGATACTTGCACCATAGTCGGCGATGCCGACGGTGAGAGCTTGTACAATACAAGAAGTCAGAATAGCAAATCCGAGGAAGAGATTGGTGGTAGATAAGCCGCCTGTTGAGTACACTTCATATACTGTGACCTTGCCGCCCCAAAGAGGCCACAGTGCTTGGATAAAACACAGGAGATTTTGAAAATAGATGGCGATGCGGACCCAGACGCCCACAATGTGGGGATTAGAGGGTATAGTGCACACCATGCCCTGCATGATGATAGTGGAAGAGGACCAGATGGGGGTGTGTGAGAAGGAACCTCGAGACATCGATATCGATATCGACATGCCCTCGTGACGAGCGCTCCGTGCGCTTCCTACACGAGGATTTGATAAATCAATCGCCATAAGCGCCCATCCACTCGACGGCCAACTCTTCACCCCCTTCACGGTTCACCTAGGTGGGACTGAACGGGAAAGCAGAGAAAAGCTTTCGTGTGACGAAGGAAGCGTAAGATACTCATCGCATCTAGTGTTCGCTTTAGGATATGGCGAACGTCGTCAGATTCATATAACGGTGTGAAAGGTCCGTTGACTATACTTTGGAGCTCTGAGAATTTCATGGGAATGTGCCAAGAGACCTGATACATAGATTGACAATCATTAAGCGGCAAAGAGCAGTGGCATTGTGTCCTACCAGCCGTCTCCTACCGTCGTCCCGGGGTGGTTGTTGGAGGACGAAGGGGCTCCGTCCGTATGAGTGAGGCGGAATCGAACCAAGGATGCGACATCTGATATTACACCAAGCCTGTCCTCGCGAGACTCAGACCAAGTGTCCCTTTTCTACGGCCCTGTGTGGTGATTTGAGTTCGAGGACCAGAGGAGAGAGTCGAAACCGTTCGCGGTCGGCGCCGAGGTGTTGGGGATCACCCCTGTTCTGATCCATGACTTTAGGGCGGGTCATTTGGGCGCTTCCAAGTTCATCGTTATCGCCACCATCCCAACTCGAGTTCTTCACCGTAACGCCCATGCCGCTCTCCAAATATAAGACCGCGAGGCACCAATACTCACCTCTCGAAACTCTAGACGCATGACCTGACGCCTACGTGGTTCATACACATCTCGGTCGAGTTCGATGTACTTGTCGTCGCCGCTATTCCGTCCTGTGCGCAACCGCAGTCTCTCTGTGCACCGCTGCCATTTCTCGAAGGCTTTGACAGGAGAATGGTTCGGGCTCTGAGGGAGAATTGGGGATGTGCTGCAGGGATGTGAAGCTGTATCTGACGGCGCTCCGTTCCTTTGGTGAGTTGTTTTCCCTGCCTACCTTGACTGCAAATGGCAGCACCGCAGTCCCCTTGTCCCCTGCCCCTTCTTCCTTCTCGTCTCTCCGCCTTTCTCTATATCCTCTTACACTTTCTTATATCTTGTGACTTGTCACCTAACTAACAGAAAGGATCAATGTAGACCAATTACGGACATTCGATGCTGTCATATATCGCCCTGAAAGCATCTCCGTCTCTTTAACCGTCATCCTGAGTTCTGGTCAGGCGACACCGAAGATGCTCAATGGCTAACCCAACTCTTAGCCGCATCCTCCGAGCATGGTACGTCGTCTTCCTGTTGCGCTCCTCGTTATTGGCCTCCCATCCTCCATCCCCCCAAACATCGGCCAAAGCCTTCATCACCCCGTTCGCTCCCTTCGAGGATTCTTTCGTGGAACGCGTTAGCCTCTTACTAACCTCTCATGTCTGCGCAGATGTCGTCAGTAACAACCCCAACATCCCAAACATCGTCACGATGTTACAGTTCCTCAGGCAATCAGCGCCTGTTAAGCCAGGGCATACGGTAACCTCAGGACGAAATGGACTTTCGGTTCTTTGTCCCACCTGAAACGTTCGACGGACAGCAAGCAGGCATTGTGAAGGCGTAGAGGGAGGTCCGGAGAGGGTGGCCTGTCGAAGTACAGAGCGAACCGGATAAGAACTAGGAGTGCCGGTACGTATCAATCTCGCGCTGCCCCTTGTAGTCCATTCTCTTCGGAACACGTCTGACTTCCTCTATCCTCAGAAGTCGTCAACGCTTCCGACACACTGCCCCCGCTACAGCCTCCTCACGCTCGTACGGGACCCAAGCCTGTTTTCGTGCTCTGCTCTGAGGAGGAATCGTTACACACACACACACACACACACACACACACACACACACACACACACACACACCGATAGCCCTGTAGCAACCGAACCAGCCTCATCGCCTCTAAAGGCCACTCATCGTCAACCCCACAGCAGACGACCGCAAGCTACTGTGGCTCGTACCGATTCTGCGGAGGCCTATGCATTCTCGGGAGAGGTTTTGCGATGGTGAGGATATTCGATTGGCGAGGCGAGTACTGAGAACGCTACTTGAGGAAGACATTTCGATGTTGGCGAGTGGTGGAAGACGCAGATGGTGGGACGGGCGAGGGGTGCCCCAGCAGCCGTGGATCAAGCCGGGCGGCGATATCTCTTCCATGAGGAGAGTACATACTTTTGATATCGTCGTCCTTCAAATCTTTCTCTGCGTACCCCGCTTCATCAATCGATCGACACCCTTTTTCTGTTGGTCGTTCCGTTTCGAACTCTGATTCGTTTTGCAATCTCTCCTTTTCCTTTGTGGGGGCTCAGACACTCTCCACCTTTTGCGTTCGTCGAATCATTCTATGATACACCCTCCATATCTCCGATCTGTCGACCGTGATTTTCGTTGTGGCTTCACTCTCCCCTCCTCCCGAACCCTCGCCATACGTCGATTCAAGGCTTTATCTCGCTTCATAGGATTGGATATCTGATGTTAAATACTCGCCTTTCGCTCTTGCACCACGGGATACGGGCTTTCTCGCTCTTGTATGCTGATATCCGACGTCTGTTTCCGTTCCTTTCGTGGATCTTGCCCCCTACTCTTTCTTTCTGGGGACTTCGATTTGTGGGCCATATTCAATTTTGACGAGCATCATTTCAATCGTCCTTTCCCTACTTTCCCTTACTCAGCTTATCCAGGAGCTCATTCTCCCATGCGCTTCTATTCGATTTCTGGCGCTCGTGGCTTCGCGCTTTCGCTTCTCCTTCTCTTCGCATTCCACACCGGTAAATTTTCACTGTCAGGTCTTTCCCTTGCAGGTCTATTTCCCCCTTTTCGTCGTTGAGGAACCCCACTGCAGAGCTGGATACGCGACGGAGGACTGTACCCCCACGACGGCTCGATGCCATCTACGCGCGATCACCGACTTCGCTCGTCCTCATGCCGGAGACTTCGACATTCGCACATTGTCCAACGAAACTGGCGTCAACGCTATCTGCTCAAGGAAGGAAGGACTATATCCCCACTATTGACAATCCCTCGAGCTGGCCTACACGCGATCGCCGATCTTGCACGTCTTCGTGTTGCCCTCGCGATACCCCTCACCATTGTGGGTGGGGAGTGCGCAATTGGAAGGACGGAGTGGCCATGTTCGACCAGCCATCGTGTGTCTACACCGCCTTGGACGCTCGACGGATGGGAACAGAGGGAGCTTGGTGAAACGCCAGTTCGTATCCCACGCCTCCGGCAGTCCGTTTCATCAGAACTTCAATGCGCTCTCGACTCGGAAATGGGTGGGATCGCGGAGGCGTCAGTCATTCGTACATTCCCATTCGCAACCCGCTCCTCCACATCCTGGAGTTTCATGGGCACGAGCACCCTTAGACGTCATTATCGCGTCGCAGGCGGACCCAGCCATCTGTCACGAAGTCGGAAGCGAGCTCATGACACGTCTATAAGTCAATTTACGACTTCGTATCCCAGGATCGGATACGAAGATTCTAGGTCGC
>JANDKE010001184.1:0-16285 GCA_027627275.1 Coprinellus aureogranulatus
CTCATGGAGACTGACCCTGCATTCAATTCACGCACCACGGGCCCAGTACCCAAACTCGCTTCCCCCGTATGGAACGAACATGCCGAGGGCCAGGAGAAAGTGTTTTACAAGGTAGCGTCCTTCAATTTTCCGATCGATTAGAAGCTAAGCACGACCTCACCCTGATCTAGACGTCAGAACAGATACAGGCATTCTACAAGATATGGCAAACCAATCTGAACATTCGCCAAACACTCTCAATGACGGCGGCGATACGGAATCCCATAACCGCAGCAGCGCGTGCGGCAACCCGTTCTGCTGCCGCGCCCAAAGTGTCGAATCGCCCTCTCCAGCGTCACTCAGCCAAGTCCGGTCTGGACTTCACAGCTTTGCGCAACTACGTTTCAAGCCAAGCGCCCGTCCAATCTCCGCCCATACCTATAGCAGGCCCATCGACAGCACCATTGCCGCCCACTGGTGGCAACGCACCAGTCCCACAATCCCCACGCACCCTGGACAACTACGTCAACACAGCCAACAGTCTGGCGCGGCAGAGAGTCGAAGACAACTACGCTCGAATGCAAGCCGTTGACCATCCCCTTCCAGTACCGCAGCGGCGTGGGCGCACCTGTCGGAAATGCAACCAAGGTCCCGAAGAGCCGGTCTGTCCAGGCCGTAAGTCAGTCAACTTATGCATGAGACCATGCAAGGATTGTGGGCTATCAGGTCCCCTGTGCAAAGGACGGAATCCCAAGAAGCCAAACAAGACTTGCTCTGAAGGTTGGGACTAGCATGAGGTATGTATTGGCCATGATGCTTTCCCCCGAAAGATTCCAGGTACCACCGGGAGCACGTAGATTAGATCTAGCGCACTCTTGTCAATCTTATCGAGTATCCGATCCGCAGAACCACCAAATGAGGAAAAAATCAGAATCAAATGTACGAAAAGGCACAAGATTGCCACCGACAGCCTGCAAACCAGCTCGCGAATTATGGCGATTTTACGTTTGGTGATGGGATACTGAACAATCAACCATCAAAAGGGTCTACGCTCCGCAGACGAGCTGATTCGAGCTGTACCCATCTCAAGAACCACTCCCATACTCCCCTCCTTCTCCCCCTCTTCCTCCTCTCTGCGATTTATTTTATTTTATTTTCTTTTTCTTTTTCTTGCCACTAGCACCAGTATCGAGCCTATAGTTTTAGGAACTCGGCAGGATGGCCGTTGCGGCATAAGGATCAGGAGATATAAGATAAGATATGCGTGGCCGCGCCACATGGGGTTCTGCCCCGACCTCCTCTTAGGCGAAACGAAGGAAATACAGCGCTCTTTCCGACACTCCCTCAACGATAAAGTTCTTCGCTCTAACATTAAGAGAGTGTGATGAGAAAACCCTGGAACCAGGCTCACATGTATGGATATGGTTGTATATAGTATATACCATATAAATAGGGTTATAGGGTTACTCGTATACAGAACCGCGGGGATGGTTAGATCCACTGCAAAAAGTTGGGTCAGAGGCTCGCTCATGGTCTCCAGTCACGACCGTCACATCTCCCTGTGCATTTTTAGCTATATACCCAGGTATCTCAGTGTCTCCGCAGTCTGTTTAGCCTTCCCAAACTGAGTGGGTGAGAGGTTGGCCTGCGTGGGGTCAACTAAACTGACTTGTCGCACTTTTCCTGACCAGTCAGCTGAAGGAGGGTTTTCCTTTAGTTCGAATCAGACCTTTGGCGCTTGCCAAATGGCTGATATCGGGCAAGAAACCCACTTTTTTCAGACATCTATATACTAACCATATACTATATAGCTACTGTGTACGCTCGGAATCCTGCCTGGAGTGTATACATATACGTATAGGTATATGGTATAACCGTATATATACAGTATCGTATACTGTACGGTTGGAGCCTTAGGTCGTACAAGCCATACAGCCTGTATATATGGACGACAAGCCATACACTTGTCATATATGCCCCTGATATGACTTATGGGCACTATATATGGCGAAATATGTACATGCTCACCATATCTGGGAAATGGTTTTTCGTAGATGGCGGCGAAACTAGAACGATTCATGGACCACAGAGAGGACAACAGATAGGACTGGTAAGTAATATATGTTGTGTTTGGGTGAGAGCCAACGGGAGGTTGGCCTCGGCTCGAAACCCTCAGCTGGTCTGTGAAGGAGTCCGTGTTGGCGAGCAGGGCGGGCGGGAGACCTCCGACACAGGCAGCTGGGGCGTCCAGCAAGAATCTTGGATCAGCTGCTCAAATGCTGACGCAAACTAATGCACGGCGTTTGAGGAGGAGAACGGGGAGTTGTGGGTGGGATTTTTCCGAGATATCCTCAAGTGCTGGACGCTGGATTGTGAGCCTTGCTGCCTTGGGTGATGAAGGGCGGAGGAGAAAAGCTCAACTTCCTCCGCGCTGACTCAGCCCCTAGACAAGGCTCTCCGATCAATACTCTCTCTGAGACCACAACCTTCGGCGCCCGGAAATTCAGTATTTGGGTGCTCGAAGAGCGATCCCGGTGGTCCTCCCCGCCAGCATTTCGGTAACCTCGATGTGACCTGAGACCCCCTGTGACGCGTGACTACAGACGTAAGCTAGTGAAGAAGTAACGAAAGAAGAGAAAGCCTGTTTGCTTCGAATTTCGTAAATGCCCTTACCAATGAGCGATTTGTGTATTCAAGCGAATACACCAACATTGTGATATCGCGATACACAACACTGTTGGCCAAAGAGAGACAGCAGAGTCCGACGTAGTTGAAATAGTGACGGAAGTGGTGTGGGTGACGATGAGCCGACCTCAGCCCACCACCCAGGTTCTTCATTCAGGAGCGCATTCCAATTGTAAGATGGGGAATGAATGCGTTGAATAGACTAAAGTTCAGTGGTGTACATGATCCAGTATTTATATGGTGAGAGTATAGAAGATGATAAGAAGAACAAAAGTAATAGAACTTGTAGCATAGGTCAAAGGGTATTGAGGGGAGAGGATAGAAAGAAACGGAACTTGGTGCTCAGCGCCTAACTACGTCGTTACGCTCGGGCTAGACCCTCGAGCAATAACAACAACATATCTGACATACAAATTTTAGGCCGACTTTCTATCCCATTTCACCGTGGAATCAGGTATTTTGAGGCAAAGTAGGCAAAGGCTTCAACCAGTTCTGCACCTTTGTAATCGTCAACGCACCCCTGGCAGCGCCTGACACTTTTCAAAAGGGAACGAACTGTCAGTCCTTCACAGCCGTTTCCTTCTCTGTGAAGGAAGATAATGTCAAAGCAGCCATTGGTTAAAAAGGCCACCTGCTTCCCACCCCTGACCATGTATGAGAGCCCCTGTGCATAGACATAAAAATTCATCTCTCTGGATTGCCATAGAGGGGGAGCAAGACGTACCTGAAGCGGCATCTCATGGGCATGGATGCATTCCCCACCCTCTTTGCTGATCAAGGATTGGCAATCCTCGAGAGATAAATCAGCCTTCTTCATGAACTTATCCACAACAGCTTGCTCTTGCTTCTCCTTGAGACTCCCCAGGGAGTGTTTGTACATTCTCGGAAGGTAGTGGATATGCGCCATCTCCCCCTCTTCCACCTTCAGCTCCCCCGCTACTTGGTAGGTTCCATCCCCCTTTCCCCAGAAGATGTCTGGCATTGCCTGGCCGGGGCTACTGAGGTGGGCACACTCGATTTGTGATGGGTGGCCGCAGGTTGGATTTCCCAGTGAGTAGTAAAAGAAGGCTACGTACTGAAGGACGTCGAGAAGCTCCTTCACCATTGTCCCTATTTGACCTTCGGTACTTGTGTTCTTTGTAAACCACAAGGCCGATTTTGGAGCGGACCCTGACCTGCGACAGTTAATGCAAAGCTGAGGGTTGGGCAATGGGGAGGGGCATACCCTTTTGTGGTTTCGCTCGACGGTCTGGAGCGTCCAGCACTTGTATCTTCAGTGCCCGTGGCCGCCAGGTGTTCCTTCCGTTCCTTGATTTTCTTGTCAGATAGACTTTTCGCGCGGTCATAGGCTACGATGGGGTCAATAGTGCAGACTTTTGAACTGGGTCCAAAGCACTCACACCCTTGACAATGGCAGAGATAACCTTTCACGCGTGCCTCAGCCAAGTCGTAGCACGCGTTCTGATCAGCGTTGAGCGTTGATAAGTCAATTTTACTTTTTTCTTTAAGCTCCGCTATGTAAGAAGTAATTTGTGCGTCTGTCGCAATATCCGGGAGTATGTTAATATCCAGGGAATGGATGCTTTCCCAGGTTTGAATGGATACGGAGGTGGATGGGCTTTTGCCCGGGTTTGAACGGAGATAAGCTCTGCAGGCGAGATCGAAACCCCTCACGGATCTTGGAAGGAAATCAAGCTCAACCACGGACGACATGAGTGTAGGGAGTGGAGGGGTTATCTTGGGCAATCTATCGATTGCCGCACAGTACTATGTTGGGGACTTCTTGATGAGGACTGCGTCAGTGCCAGCCCGGGCGAGGTTGATGAAGTACTTGTGGACGATGAGGTTGATGCAGTTTAGGGCAGATCTGGCAGCTATAAGTAACAGATGGAAAACCGGAAGCAAACGACTTACATCAACCTCATATGAGGGATGAGCTTGGCCCATCCGCCGAATTCCAGCGTCTTCCCGCCTCTATCGTTCGGGTTCCAAGATTTGAAGTATGTCGGGCTATGCAGAAATGAATGACTGAAGAGGAACATGAACGGGTGGAACTCACTACAGAGCACATAGGACAGACTGGTACGCCCGCAGCATCTTCAACATGAGGGACTTCTTCGTGACCTGACAAGGTTCCCCCTCAGGCACTTTCCTAGCGAACTCGGAGAAGAGAAGGTCGTCAAGCTTCTTGAGGAGAGGATCAGAGTCGCCTTGAGTCTCGGATGCGTCGGAGACCTCATCGTCGCTGATGTCGCCAAAGGTAAGCGCGGCAGGCGGAGGTGGCGAGGCGACGAGATTCGAGGGGGTCTGCTGCTGTTCGAGGTCGAGTTCTTCATCACCATCAACGGTCTCAGCGAAAGGGACTGAGTCCCCGTTGTAGTAGGCATCACCGTGAACACCAGGAAGTTCATCACCCGCCTCGTCATCGCCCTCAGCGACGGCCTCAGCGGCATCCACATCACCAACCGTATCGTCGTCAACCTCAATACTCTCGGTTTCGCCCTCATAACCAGCTTCAGTCGCCTCGTATCCGATCACATCGCCGTCCGCTTCTCCCTCGGGGAATACAGCGTCCTTATTGAAAACGCCAGCGTCACCATCAGGAACAAGAGGAACATCCGTCTGGACATATCCTTCGACGTCCATGCAGACGGCGCCGTCATCCTCATCACCGTCATCACTATGTCCAATATCAGTAACCACAGCAAAAGAACAACTTAGAGATCTATACGCACATGAATGAGGACTCGTACGCATCCATATCCTCCCCGCCATAGATCGCCGACTCTTGTTCAACGTCCATGTCGGCATCCCCAGGTTCACCGTCAACCTCCTCTTCAGCCTCAAGATCAAAGAGCTGTGTAGCATCGCTGAAGATAGAATGAGAATCCCCACCAAAATGAAGGCGGTCAAGATAAGACATACCCAACTGGATCTGCAACCAATACCTTGACCCTCTTGGGTGCCCTAGAGACGGAGATGTGAGGAGCGAACAAACAGTCATTTGAGGCACACTCACCTTGCAAATACGACAGAATCCGCATCCGAATCATCAGCGACGACGGTGTCACTCACTCGTTCACTGCGAAACGTGAGCAGCAACAAAGCGGATGAGCAGGAGAACTCACGCGACAACGCCGGACGGAGCAGCGGATACCGGCGGATTCGCTTCAACGTCGGAGTTCTCAACAATAGCGGGGCTCTTCGGCGTTCTCGCACTCCTCCTGCGTTTCTTCGGGGTCGGAGTGGCACTAGATAGACATAGTAAACTCGAGGAGCCAACAGGAAGAGGCGGTGAACGTACGCATCAGGCACGACAGCAACTTCGCCGCGCCGCGACGCAGACGGACTAGAGGTGACAGGTGCGGCAGGACTACTGCCAGCTGCATCCCTCGCCAGGGCAGCCATAGTGCGGATGATAGAAGCGTTCGCTCCATCATTGAGGCGATTACGACTGGTGCTAGGCCGATACACGCTATCGTCGGGATCTAGAGGTGCAGGTCTGCGACATAGTCGCTCCAGTCAGCATGATGATGATACGAATGAAAGGCAACTCACTCAGAGTCACTCGATTCGATAACATCGGCGTCACATCCTTCGATTGGCACCTCGACGGTGACATTACCCGGTTTGAACTTGGTGATACTAATGCGAGCAATCAGAGAAAGGGGAGGAATACGAGATCCGAAACTCACGTTCGCTTCGTGGGGCTCGACGGAAGCGGGGCACTACGCGGAGCCGGCCCTTGAGGGGCACCGTCGGGAAGAGAGTCAACGTCGATTACATTGCTGCAAGTGGTCAGTCATTGAGACGAACGTGATAGTGTGACTGAAGCGTCGGAGGCGCACACACCTCGAAGCTGCGCCTCCAATCCTCAACGCCGATTTGGACTGGGGTTTGGGAGGAGACACAGTTTGAACACCCGCCGCAGAGGGCGTAGTAGCGGGTCTTCTGAGCGGCTGTGACAGCACATTCGGAGAAGAAGGCTCCCGCTTTACCACAACCTGCGAGGCACTGAAGTCTAATGTTAGTGTATGAATCGCAATATTCAGTAGATAGGCCTCACACAACAGATTTATTCAGAGAAGACGGGGTCGCGACCGCAGTGCGTCGAGGTGCACTTGGCGGTACAGCAGATTGAGATGCGGCGATGGTCGGAGCCGATGTCAACGATCCCTTAGCAGGCCTATTGCACCTCAGCATTGGGGTAATCGAGTAAACGGAAGCAGGAACAGCGTACGTCGCAACTGCTTACGAGCAGGCATGGCACCGGGTCTAACAGCACCAACTGCNGACACCGACTTGGTGGGGGAAGGAGCGGAGGCAACCGCAGTCCCATTCTTGACGAGGGACGGAGTGGTGCCACCTTCTCTGGGGACGGGTGATAACCAATTTAAGAGCATGCTGGGTGCGACAGCGGTGGGACCACCCGTGGGCTTGGACAGGCCAATATATTCGGCATCTATCCGGCGACTAAAAATGCCCCGCTGCCTGCCAGCCTCTTTTGCCCAAAACTATATAAACCCGGTGTACGCCCTCTCGCATTTCTCGCTTCTTTGCTCCTTATCTCCCATTCCACAGCAACCGTCAGCCTCTTTCCAGCTCTCACATTCCAGTCATTCCGAGATGTCGACCTTTGGCAAGGTTTTCCGTGTTACAACCTACGGCGAGAGCCATTGCGCATCTGTCGGTGCAATCGTCGATGGGTGCCCTCCAGTGCGTCGTCTATCGATTACGGATCGCGATACCTGCTTACAGCTCTCTCCAGGGTCTCGAGCTCGCTCCCGCTGACATTCAGGTTCAGCTCAGCCGCCGCCGCCCCGGGCAGAGCAATCTCACCACCCCGGTATGATCTCTTCGCCTAGCATCCGCCTGGCGTGCTCATATCCCCTCTAGAGGAATGAGAAGGATCTCGTTCAACTTCAGTCAGGGATCGAGCACGGCGTCACCCTTGGTACGCCTATCGGTCTTCTCGTCAAGAACGAGGATCAGCGGCCTCACGACTATACCGAGACGGACCTCTACCCCAGGCCCAGCCATGCCGATTACACCTATCTTGAGAAGTACGGTGTAAAGGCCAGCAGTGGTGGAGGTCGGAGCAGTGCTCGAGAGACTATCGGTCAGTCCCCCCGAAGCCTTGAGTCGACTATCATGTTCATACCGCTCTGACTAGGTCGGGTTGCTGCTGGGGCGATCGCGGAGAAATACCTCAAGACTGTCTATGGCATTGAGATCGTCGCTTTTGTGTCTTCTGTCGGGAAAATACACCTTCCGTCCGCCCTCGCACCTCCTTCCCTCGTTGCATTAGACGACAACGAAGCCAACGACGACGTGGACGACGCCATCTCTGCCGAGTTTAGGCAGTTACTCTCCACCATTACCAGGGACGAGGTTGACAAGCATCCTACTCGGTGCCCCCACCCGGAGACGGCGGAGAAAATGACCCAGGTAAGCTTGATATAACCTCAACTAGATTAATTGCTCAAGTCATCCAGCGTATCATCAGGGCCAAGGATGCTTCTGACTCCATTGGTGGTACTGTTACCTGCGTCATCCGCAATGTCCCTGCTGGGTTGGGCGAGCCGGTCTTCGACAAGTTTGAGGCCGAACTGGCGCATGCCATGCTCTCTATCCCAGCCACCAAAGCATTTGAGATCGGGTCCGGGTTCCGCGGGACTGAAGTTCCTGGCAGCAAGCATAACGATGCTTTCATTCGCAGGGCTGACGGCAGTCTTGGAACCAAGACCAACTGGAGCGGGGGTATCCAGGGTGGAATTACCAACGGTGAAGACATCTACTTCAGGTAGGTGACCGATCCCTGTCATAGGATTGTACCCATTTTGATGCCGTATTCAGGATCGGATTCAAGTCTCCTGCTACCATCTCCCAGGCTCAAGATACTGTGCAGTACGATGGTACTCCAGGAACTTTGGCCGCCCGAGGACGTCACGACCCGTGTGTTGTCCCTCGTGCGGTGCCTATCGTCGAGGCGATGGCAGCCATTGTTGTCATGGACCAGCTTCTGCAGCAGGATGCTCGTAAGACTGCAGCCAGTCGCCTTCCTCCCATCAAGACGCTTCCCCCCACTATGGTCATGCCCCCGAAGAGGGTTTAAGTGACAGTTGCTTGCCAAAGAGCGAGCGAGTAGATCATATATCATATCATCGACATGGTATATGCATATATTACATCGTATAGAACAGAGAAAATAGACCGAGTGACCGTTACGAGCCCAACTAATACATATCAACCAAAGCTCAGCGGAGGGGAAGAATGAGGAGAATGAAGGGAATCAGCTCAAGGAGGAGCCTAATACACGTCGTCGGGGTCGTCAAGCCATCGGCAGAAGACGATAGGTTGGATGTGCCACCACCACCACTGAAGAGAGGTTCAATTCCTTGACTATACCGCATCGTGTTGTGTCGGGACGTACCTTGGGATTCAGCATTCGTATCGGCCATGTGCCAAAGAGAATGTCTATTTCCTGGGCTATACGCCTCTCGTCGTATTCGCAACCAACGATTCCACACTGACAGATGTACTGGGAGGTTCTAGGATCGAGCAAGGGGCGCGTCTCGTCGCTATAGCTAGGCCTCCGGAGAGAAGAGTGGTGCATTCGCTGAACGCCCTGGAAGGACTTGAGCATTCGCTCGTGCCGTTTCATATGATCCCGAAAGCGACGTTTATGTTCGCTCCTACGGGCAAGGAGGGAAACACGCTGGCCAAGCGTGCCCCATCCTGGCTTAGACATCGCCTCCTCTGAGTGAAAACGCAGGGGTGCCGATATTGAGGATGATGGAGAGCATGAACGTGAAGAGCTTGCTGAAAGTACGTCCAGATACGGGGTCTCAGCGTCGACGGGGCGAGGTTGCTCCCCACTATGGCGGTGGCGGCTGATGCCTGAGGCAATACGAACTCGAGGTCTGAAGGTTACACGACATGACGAGGACAGGGAAGAACCAAGCTTTTGGAGGTCATCGTCGTTGCCTTCCCGCTCATCGTCAGAATCCTCGCCATCAGTGCTGCCGCCTTCCGACCCGCCGTGACCTTGACTCTCGGCGTCGACGTCATCGCCAGACACTGTCAACTTGGCATCGCTGCCGAGATCGTGCATGCATCTCTCGCCAGCGCAGTTTTGAGCTATGTCCAGTGCGCCAACGGGAGGGTTGATGGCCTCTCGCTGTGAAGAGGATTGGTCGTGCGCCAGGGGAAAAGGAAGCTTGGGTGGGGCTAGAAAGAAGCATTGGCCGCGAGCCAGTCACATCGAAAGGGTACGCTACCATCGCTAGATTCCAGTGTAATTGCACAGTTCGATTGGGGTTCGGCTACGTTTACAGCGGTTCCTTTAGACATTAAGAGAGGAGCGGCGAGGGGACATGGAGGGAGGGAGAGAGAAAGCCTTCATAGCTCCGTCGAATGGAGACACAGGCTTATCACACTGTGACCTTGGAAGATCGCTTGACAAGTGAAGTGTGCTGAGAATACAAGCTTCGTGTGAGAAGGTCACATCGTCATGTTATGTGGAGTGCACAAAGATCGAAGGGCTCAAGGTGTTCGATTCCCCTCTTGCGCCTCCGCCCACATCTTCGCCAAAATAACTCGGACCGTTTCTGCGTCGAACCTCAGAACCTCCGCATTGCCTTGCATCATTGAGTTAACTTCGATGCATTTGATACCCAACCTCTGTGGAAGAATTAGCTCATTTATCAGTCACCTGTCCAGCACTTGTATAGTCTTACCCTTATCGCGCCTTCGTTGACATTAACCTTACTGCCTCGGAGATACACAAGATCCGTGATGAAGGCGGAAGCGGGATATGTCGTGTTGGCATTCCCTAGTCCATACTGCGGCGCGCAGTAGTTTGCGTTGAGGGTTCGGACAATTGCACTGGTTGCCCTCAGTTCTTCAAAGATAAGTCAGGGTTCGTACCGACACTTACTTGATGTAATCTACCGCACTGTATCCTTGAGTTTCCCGGTCGTTCTCTGCGTTCACTACAGATAGCGTCAATGGCATAGGCGAGGGATAGGCTATCAATTCGTACACAGCAGCACTTTCGCTTGGAGGGAGCGAGAACTCGCGATGGCGGCCGCTACGCCACGAAGGGCTAGACACGGCATTATGCTGCCATGGTAAGGGCATCAGTGAGAGCGAAGCAACATCGGAAGGAGTTCACCTCGTCCAGAGAGATCCGCATGAGTAGACAAGCACGTCTCGTGTTTTGAGGTTCGCAAGAAAATCGGGATTGGGACTAGGGTGGATCTCCATGCCATAACTGTTGATATAATACAGTTCTACAGCGACGTGAACCAGTTACATCGGCTAGGTGTGGAAAGGAAGGCTCACTTGAGATGCGTGCCGGCAAAGGCTCGAATGGTTTGTCTTTGTCTTGCTCATACATGATATTTTGAGGCTGCAGTTCGGCTAGCGACCCCATACCATCGGACGAGAGGTCATCGGCGAGGGAGAGTTGGAGCACTGGGGCGCTTGCAACGGTTACAGGGTGCGATATCTCGCACTGCCCAATCAGGCGTTCGCCATCTTCCTGTAACAAGGAAGATGAGGTATCTGGAAACAAGCAACAAGTCGGGATTCATACCAATTCCGCTGCGATTGTCACCGTGTGGTTAGTCACGATTACGGGTAGGATGTGAGCCTGTCATGACACCTCCTGACTCAGATGAATTCTGGGATTCACAACATGCTCCATACCTGGCTATTGGTGATGGAAGAGAAAAGGAATATGGCCGAAGGCAACGACCGGAAGAACCCTTGCGCGGCGGCAAGGAAATAATTTCCAATGCTAATACGCACATCCTTTAGCTTCTGTATCTCGACCTGTTGGAAGCCGCAACTCTTACCTGCCGTTGCGAAAATCAAAATTCTTTTGGGCCCTTTTCAGGAGCTCACTCTCGAAATATACAAGAAAGCCTGTTGAGCATGGGTGTATGGATAAGGCTAAATGCGCATCTCAGATTCCAGGACACGAGCTCACCTCGGATGGTTTCCTTTCTATCATTGGGTATACCCTTCCATAGGGAACTACGACCTTCGACGATATCTCGCCATTCCTCTCGCGCCTCTTTCGCCGTGCATTTCGCGGGCAGACGATAAGCAAGGAGGTTCCGGATCGCGAACAGGGGCGAAGGGGAGACCTTGTCACCATAGGGGATGAGTCGAACGAGGCGTGACCGGATATCACCTATTGAAGAGACGGTCACCGTTCCGTGCGCGAGATCACTGGGCGATCCTCACCTACAGACGGCCCTCCAAGGACGCGAATGATTTCGCTGGATGAGCCACCATCATCTGAGACGGGGAGAATGAAGCAGGCATTTCCAAAAGCAGTACAAATGGCGTTGCCTCCAGTACCGCCAGAAATAACAATGTACGAGGCGGGAGATGTAGTGCGGCCTCCTATGTTCGAAGCCAAATTACCGACTTGCGTGATGCTGGTGGGAGGAGGAAGAGGTGTAAGCCTCGCCGGTGTATTTGGTTCAGCCGCGTGTGAAGGTAGATCAAATACGGATGAGCTAGGGCTGTCGAATGAGGCAGACAATGATTTCAAGATAGGTGAGGGTTGCGGGGGAGATTGCGCCATGGGAAGCAAGAGAGAATTCTACAGCCCACTGAGTCTAGGACGCTGATAATTATGTGATCGCATTCCTTGAACGCGCCTTACTCCGCAGAGGTGTGAGTGATGGTTTTCAAGCGCAACAATCGGCGGTTTGAACTGAACTTCCACGTAAGTTTGAAGCTTACTGACGCATTTTTGGCAGAGCACAACGTGTGTATTGCGTGTAACTTGATCATGCACGACTTTCCAGCATTACCGGGCGTATATCGCCTTCTATTCCTTTACTTGGAGCCTGGTTAGCATGGTGATATCATTTACACAACGCAGGCTGTTCTAATGTGTGCCTCCGAGTCAGCGTCGACGCTCCTCCCCTTCCTGATCATCTGGGGCTACCCAGGCTCGAAATGGTTCTATGAACAGCTCATTCCTGGCACCTCGGACACGACCATGATTCTGGATCCTCGTACGAACATGGTTGTCCGGCAGCTAGGGAGCTGTGAGCATTCCACCGCATGTATAATCTGGGGGGACTGATACCATACAGGCTACTTCTTGCTGGCATTGATCTCTTCTCTCGTTTTGCGAGCGATTAGAGACGTTATGCCCAGTAACCCGGCAGGCCAGGAGCACATTATCAGTCGAATGTTTCTTGCTCTGGGCATCGCAGATGTGGGTTTATCCTGCGTTAGGAACCTACATAGTATGGCCTACTTACGGCTCTTCACAAAGCTAACACAGTGAGGAGATCCGAGCGCCGAGGTTGGGGTCGAAAGGGACTGACTATCGGTTACTCAGCATTTGCTGCAGTGTTAGTGGTCTGCCCCCCCGCCTCAGAGCGTCGCCTCTGGAATGGAATGCAACCACTCACGGCAATATCACCGCCGTGGTCATACTCTTTGCAANGAGGTGGGTGCTTCACGAACGCTGAAGTAAGAGCACTGACCATAGTACGCCGGGGAGCAGAGTGTCTTGGCATTTGGGAATTGGGAGAGATAGAGACTATGATGCTTCAGGAGAGGGTAACAAAAGGAGTCGTGAGGACTGAGTAGGCACAAAGGCGAGGAGTTGGGTGGTGCCTAAATCTGCTTGCTCTGAGAGAGTTTTGTTTNGCTGGGAGCAATGGCTGCAGAGGAAATGACGAGGTGGAAGACGTTGAACACTAGACTTGAAGGATGGGTCGAGCATAAATGTTAAGGGCCAGGGAACGGACACTTGAGAAGGCGTACCTGCCAGACCGCAGGGTACCGTTGGGAGATGCAAGGGGCGCCAGTTGTTTCCCGCTTTCTCGAACACNATCTCGCATCCACGGGGGGCGCTCCCCCAAAGCTGAGAGCCAAGGGGATGGCGTGAAAGGAGTCGACAAGTGATAGATGAGCAGTGAGNACGGCCGGTGATGCTGGAGCATNGGAAAGAAAAAGNTGGAGAGACACTCGATACGATGTGATCCTGTGGCGAGGTTGGGCTGGAGAGCNTCGAACCAGGACTTCGCCGTGTGAACTTGAGCTCGCGAGGCGGCGGATGNTGTTCCGTCAGCAGCTTTTGCCGCCTGACCTTGCCCTAACTGCCTGAGGTCTCCAACTCTTTCTTTAATTCCACCACCGGTCGATTAGCGTGGGTCACACCAGTGCGGTCCAATGTTTGCGCAGCAGAAGCCACCCCGCCGACAACCCCAAGTCTGGCACCGGCGTNTACCTAACTANGACGTCNCTTCCTCCGACATTTGTAGGAAGAGCNGAAGGCGTGGAGCACGTCTTTAGGAGGGGTGNTAGCATACAGTGTATGCCTGNCCCTTTCGTCTGTAGCTGCAGCAATATGACAGGACNGCATTTCGGGGGTAGGACACTGGGCGGAAAAGCTGATCCACGATATTCGGCGACTCAGAGACTGCGTACAAGTGGGGTCTTGGGCTACCAATGATTTGGCTTTCGAGGTGNTGGACTAGAAGGGATAAGTGCCGTAGATCAGATACGCAAGGTATGTCGCCGGGAATTGTAGTCTTGGTGNNTCNATACGTGCACTAACAGACTTGACCTGCTCAGTGCAAGCGCAGGGGCATGTCGCATTAGCAAACGGGCCCAAGGCCGAGGACTGATCTACCAAGGGGTCCTGNGGCTAGATCGCGCTTCCTATGGCATCTTGTTCCATCGGTTGTATACTTGCGACCTNTCCAGTTTTACCGTGCGTGGAGAACACCACAAATGCATGGTAGCGACACCTTNGTGGGAGTTTCATCTTCTGAGGCCGTCATGTCGTCTTTCTCGGTGGTCTCGGGCCTCTTGCAGCAGAAACTGAAGTCGTTAACGATTTCTCCCGTGGGTCTGGTTACGANGCAGCCTTGTAGACCCTGGATGAGAAGGCCAGTCCGGCGGGCGAGCGGCGCATGATCGCCGATGATCCAGGGGTGGCTGCAGGGCGCATCAAATCCTAGTACCTCAGAGGATGCAAGCGCTGTAGTCGCTGCAGCCCAGANCTCCAGAGACGAACAAGAGTCAAGCTGTGAGGAAGCTCGCGAAATCCACACTTTGTGTATCAGTTCCCGAAGAACNGGNCGCACCCGCATGAGTCACCGACGTGCGCTGACTTGCCATATATGGTATGCTGTCGGCCGGTCCCGCCCACGTTNAACAGTTTCTCCCGCTTCCTCCCGCGCCTTGCTATTTGCAACGACCTGCNNCAGGNCGGCAGGAACAGTGGTGCAAGGAGGTCTCATGCCCTTTACTTAGCCGCCCCCTCCATTGACTCACCGTGGACAAGCTGTTGGAACCAGACGAATACCCGCCGCTACGCAANGCAACCCTTCCAGCTGGAGAGAAGCGAGCCTTGAGTGGGCTTCGGTATTATGCATTCTCCTCGGNGCTCCTCATCGGCTGGATCATATATGCCTCTTAGTTAACCTCTTTTCTCTCCTGTCAAGACGGGCCTTTTGGTGAAGTGGGGCAGGTGATGCACGGCGAGGTCGAAAGCGGTGGTTCATCCTGGTAAGTAAGTTNCCTCTCCTGTTTTNATATTTGAATTAGNGCTTACGGGGATGTGGAGCCCTTNTNGGCTTGCTTTTCTGACCCTGCAAGAGAACTGTCCATGGCGCACCAATGGTCGGGAACCAGGGCGCATTTTCGTTGTTACCTATTTGTTGAATCTGTGATCCNTCCCTTTTTCAGGCTCCCACCATCGCTCAGAGGTCAAGTCACGGCCTCCGGCACCCCAATTAGGTCCCCTAACATGCGTTGACCGCCGCCTCATAATCACTAGCACGCATGTTAAGCAGCGACTACCATCCCCACCTCGAGGACCCCTCAGGAAGCTTTCCATCGACATGAAGGACCTGAAAACACTCCAGCATCGCCGTGACTTCGCGCTCTCAACTGGCACGACGCAGCCGATAAATGCTTCTCTCAGCAAACGCGCTGGAAAACAGCCCATATACTACGAGCTCAACTCCCTTTCCGTGGGCTTCAGTGTTTTCACGCCTTTCCAACAATATCTTCAGCAGCGGGTACAGCATGGGGAGGTGGTAAGGCACCTATAACGACCGTCGGACCTGTATTGAAACTTTGAATTTAGGTGCTCCGTAGCAGAGAACTGGCAGAGACACAATACCCGGAATATGAGGTTTGTTCACATGTCCTCGTACTGCCTTGTCGTAAGGGCTCACAGCTCACCACTAGCGGCTTCGAAGGGAGCAAGAGTTACGCCAGCTTCGCGAGATTGTAGCGCAGGTCGCTCGTGAAGACAGGCTTGAAGGGCGCCTCACCACCATCATACTGGTTTGTTACACCATCTATTCCGTACCTTTCTACCGTTGAGACGCTTCGCTTTTCCAGGACTTCATCACTGCAGTTCGACACGCAAGGACGCATGCTCACCGACATTGCCACACAAGTTGATGCTGTCCTTCTCAACACTCATTCCAGAATCCTACATGCCCAAGCTCACATCTTTTCGCCTCGCCCCCTTTCAAAATCTGCATTCACTGTACAGCCAGCAAAGCTCCATTCGGCACCCACATAATAGTAATTCATGACTCACGGCCCATCGGACGTCCAT
>JANDKE010001185.1:0-16282 GCA_027627275.1 Coprinellus aureogranulatus
CGGATTCCCGCAAGTCCTTGTGAGCATCACTTGGTGTTCTTAGTGTTCACCATGGATGATCCGTGGATAGGAAAGGGGCAATCCGTATCCTATCCGACACCTTATCCTATCCGTGATCCGCGGATCTATCCGTTGAAAACGAGCCCAAATACATCCAAATCGGGTAAGAACTGAGTGAGTTATGAGTGTTTTTGTTAATAAAGCACAATACAGCTCTAACTCACTCAGTTCTTGGCCGTTTGGGGCGATTTTGGGCTCGTTTTGATCGTCACGGATAGGCGAATGGCAATCCGTATCCTAACCGACGCGGATTTTATCCGCCAATCCACGGATAGAGGCCTATCCTTGGTGATCACTAGGTGTTCTTCACCAGACGGAGTCCTGATCAATACAATCGTAAACTTCAGAGCTGGAGTCACATCGCCACCGCCCAAGAGAGTCATTCAACTCCATCTGTGTTCGGTTCATCCTTGGTCAGCATGACTTGTTGTTTGCGTTGGGTGATATATAAAGAGCTCAAGCTTCCCGTTACCAACCCCCCTCCCCCTCCCCCAGCATCACGACCCACTGTTGGCCACCATGGCAGCCCCTAACATTGCATTAGCACAAGCGATTCAGGGCGCACCACGAGCGACGATCGTGTTGGTGCCGCATAATCAATCGAGGGCCGTTCTGACCGCCGTTGGGCCAAATGGTCGGGGCAAGGCTTCCTCGGTCGACGAGCAAACCTCTCTCGTCGTGTTCACCACACACGTGCAAGACTGGGATTCCATTAGCATGGTCGCACGGGTGTCTATCGTAGGGAAGAGGCGGCGTCTATCTCTGGTCTCGAATTATCTTCCGTATGCCTCGAGTTCAGTATTATGACAGTTACTTGCCGCCTATATAACCCAACTGACCAGTCCACAGTCACTGCGGAAGCCACAGACGGCGCTCTCCTGGTCATGATCTTCCTATCCGGTTTGGTAGTGGTAGTGTTGGCATTTGGGCTCATGGCACAGGTCGCCTTGGCTATCGAGAACTGGGTAAAGGGTGGGTCGGCCTCTAATCTTAATCTGCGTTGGACTAATATCGTAACCCGTTTAGAATCCCTCCCTTTGACGATCTCATTTGCCATGCGGCTAATCCGCCTTGGGAAACTCCTGTTGCAAAGTGCAAATTATAACGCACGCTCTCTTTTCCAATCTGCGCTACAGCTCATTATTGCGGGCCTTGGGGCCATGCTCGGTAAGGGTCAATTGAAATTGAAGCGTGGATAGCGTGGACTGATCAGGTCGATACTACCAACCGTACTAGACGAGCCCTGATATCGTGGGCAAATATCGAGAGCTTACCACCGTCCAGTGCCTCATCACCATTCAGGCTGACGGGCGTGTGGTAGGTGCCGACATACCGAGTGACATGTTGTGCGCACCCCCAGTATAGTTACCTTGTGCTACTACGTATCTTCGAATAATATGACTCCATTCACACAACACCGTTCAAACGGTATATTTACGTTCCATATGCGAACCCGAGACTCAGATAGGCTGTCGCAGCGATGTGGCAGCGATGATCACTAGTGAAGAGGACACACACCGAGTACTGAGCGGGCTGCCCGCTTCATCAGCGCTTCACGAAGCGCCGGACATCGGCTTGTCGAACATCTGTTCAACTCTCGCTTGATTAGGCAGATGTTCCACATGCCGGTGCCCAGTGGTCGGCATGCCACTTCTGCTTGTACTGGTGTGATTGCATCAAGACTTCTGCCTGTGTTCATCGGTCAATTCAGACTCGAAAAACCTTATGTCGTAGCGATAGGGATAGAATGAGGATGACTCAAGCGCTTTCGACCGAGCCTGCAACGTTGGCCGTGATCTGTGAGTCAGCTACGTTTCCAGAGTATATAAATTGGCGAAAAGATTCTTCCTCTATTCACACAATGTGCTCAACTGGCACCCACACCCCTATGGATCTCTCCCCTGCACAGACTCAAATGAACAACGCCACTGCGTGTTGGCACAAGAAGTTCGAGGCTTTGAGTGTCTCGCTCGCCCCCATCCCGGAGGACACGCAAGGTGAGGGGTTCCGCATACCCCACTGGTTCGACAGAAGTGCTAACCGTTTGTGTTCTCTTCAAAGTTCCCATGGATGAAGAGTATCCTCAGCCTGCGCCCAGCCCTGACATGTCTGAGCGCAAAGATCAAGCTATGGACCTTGCAGAGCAATTAACGTCAGAGCACGAAAGGCTCCTTGACGCCGGTAAGCTATATGTCTTCCACTGTGATACATTGCCTGTAAATCGCTTTCTCTACAGCTATCGGATTCGGGTACGGCTTTGGCGAAGCTCTCGGCATAGCGCCGTTCGATCCTAGGTCAATCGAGGTTCCATACGAAGTCGGCATCCTCCATACTTTAGGACGCGCCGGGAACCCTGGCATAACAAGAGATGAATTTCGTCAAATAATGCGCCGCTGTAGCGAGTGCAGCAACGTATGTTTCGTCGCAAGGCAAGAGTTCCATCGCTGCCGCGGTAGGGTGTCCAGGGCCTGGAAAGGGCGAGTCGGCGAACTGGTGGACTATCTTCTCTCTAGCGTTGCGAACCCGGGCCTCAGTCACTTCGATCTGAGGCGGCAGTTTATATGTTGTGGTTTTTGTTATCGTATCTGCGTGACGCGCACGTTTGCTGGCCCATTGCATCAGTGTTCTTCTACCAGTGCTGATGGAACCCCCAATCGTTTATCCTGAACAACCGGTTATCTTCGTAGAACCAAGTAGCCTTAGTCATAGTGAATTGAACTTTTGAGAGTCACCTCAGCCTACCAGCATATGTTTTGATTCAAAAATTCAGATAATATGATTCCCGTTTCCTATGCCTGTCGAACTTGACTTAGGTGCTTGGTTCGTACCCTCAAAATCCTCGGCAGGCCAGCGCCAAACTCTGACGCACCAGCAGGGTCACAGGGTACTCGAGCATGATAAGGTAGCGCCGAGCTCGTGGGGATGGATGCTTCAACTAGTCCAGGAACAACGACGATGTTGAAGCCTGATCAATAAAGTCTGCCACAACCGTGCCATCGCCGTGGTCTTCCCCACCATGCACCTAATCCCAGACCTGTCGAAGGGGCCACCCGTCCACGGTGGGAGGAATTTTTGGGGCTGAATCTTGATGCGCGGGCGGTGGGGTCATTTACCTCTGTACATTAACGAACCCATTTCGGCGAGCCAGTAAAGGGAGTCAGAGTGCCGCCTCTTCAATCAGCAACTGAAAACAGATTCCAATGCGAGTTGGAAAGGTGAGGGAGGGAGGGATGAGAGGACATCCGGGACATCCAGCCACTGACAGCCAGTGCGTGGTGTAATGCAGGATAGTCTTGTTACGACAATGGTTGGCCCCTTCATGGTTTACATCCGCCGTTCTAGCACTGCTGCAAAGTGAACATCTTCTTTCTCATGTGGGAAGAGAGCGGCAGCCCACGATAGAGGCATGACCATGATTTACCGCCACTTTCTCACTCAGTTTGAAAAAGGGGAGTCATGATAATAAGGAGCACGAAAGACTGAACCTGAGCAAGACATGACAAGCCCATCAAAGCGGGGCGAGCGCAGAAAGGGAGTGTGAGACTTGTTAATACCGTTACAAGGGTCGTTCAAGGGTCGTTCACCGCCTTCCCAGTTCCCCAGGCACGATTACTTCCGATAGTAGGGCGTCTGATTGACGAAGGATGAGAGAAAAGCCAGGCGTTCACCTACGCTTGTCAGTTCCTTACCAGGCTCGATCGTCCCTTGTCAAGGACCGGCGCTCCGGGATTCGGCGCTCCGAGCCATCAGGGAAAACCGAGCAAAAATAGTTTCCCTGATGGATGTGGGGGTGTTGTTTGGGAAGGGGGTCTTTGGGTCTTCCGTTGGTGGTGGAAGTAAACGTGGAAGCGAAAATGGGGATACATAGGAGGATAGGAGCGCGAAGATTATGCGTTGGTTCCTGAGGCGGTGGGATCGCATTTCGAGGGGGTTGTTTGAGGTTCCTAGGCGCCTACGAGAGGAACTTGAGGAAGCACTCCAGTTGCCCATGGAAGAGAATGGAGATACAGCATCTCTTGGCGACGACGCGGGAGCGAGCTCGACGTATACATACTCGAAGGGGAGTCTTGGGTCGACGGAGGTGGGAGAGAAGCGGGAGGAGCTTAGGGGTACTCATGGCGCAGCGCGCAAGTCGATCCCGACGTGCATATCGTTCTCCCCCTGGCGAATTCAGCAAAGGCTTTCCCAGTCCAGGCGTTTGATCGTCCTTCGGACGACGCTGAGAGATGGACGGGAGCGCCTGTCGCAAGCAGGAGCAGGCATTCTAACACCACCTCTCCCTCAACGGCTTCCTATTCGCTTCCATTGAGACAATCTCCTAGACAGGCGCACCAGGCACCCACAGTTGATGATTCCGAGGATCTCTGCCCTCGCACTAACCGTAATTCTGTGCCGCATACGGCCGGACGGCTGTCCACCTCAAAGAGCAGCACTCCCTTCTTGCTCGAGAGTACCTCGAAACAGTTCGACGACCGAGAGGTCGCGGAATCCCCTATGGAGTACGACGAACGGGAGAGGCTGGACCATGGGTCATCCTGCGTTCCGTTATCCCTCCTAGGGAGTGAGGTGCTCCAGGTGACGGGAACGGGGGAAGAGATGGACCTTCACGAAAGGACGGGTACGGAAGGCACTCTTGAATCAGTGGGTGCTGACGAAAGGGTTCTATTACTGCCGGAAGTGACTGTGTCAGTGGATGAAATGTTGGACGAGATGATATCGAAGTCGTACGAACTTGTATCTGAAGGTACGTCCCGGTCACCTACGATCAAGGCTTTGCCTTCACCTTACGTTCTCATCAACTCAGAGCCCGTCCCGCCTTCTACACACGGCGAGAAGACGATTCTGTCGTCTGAAGCTCTACTCCCATCCAATTCGTCCGCGAATGTAGCTCTCATCGAGGCTCCTTCCCATGTCCGTCCATTACACCTCAAACCGAAGTATAAAGCTCAGAGCCTCCTCAACGAACTGAGGAGGGAGATGTTGGAAGCAGCAAGGGGTAGGGTGCAGGGACACAGACACAGACACAGACACAGACACAAAAAGGGGGCCAGACTCAGTGGTATTGACTAGAGAGCTATAGAACTACATGTCGATTGGCTGTACTACGTTTCGGACTCCGCTCAAGGTCCGGCGGCATCCGAACCAAACACGGACAAAACAACAGGAGACGTCCACGGACGATTGCCAGGAGAACACTGAACAGAGTGTGCTGGTAGAGACACCCGTAATGCAGGCGTACAGAACGCCGAGCGGTGCGTTTAGTGTAAGCTCGACGTCGGATCGTAAATTATCGTATACATCACTTTTTGTCAAACGGCAGTGGTAGACTGTCCGCGGTCCGAAATGCGAGACGAGGGGGAGGATTATCCATGGCCGGACGCCCTTGCTTCGGTTTCTCGGGGGA
The DNA here is from genome assembly GCA_027627275.1 of Coprinellus aureogranulatus. Classification (NCBI taxonomy): domain Eukaryota; kingdom Fungi; phylum Basidiomycota; class Agaricomycetes; order Agaricales; family Psathyrellaceae; genus Coprinellus; species Coprinellus aureogranulatus. The sequence goes on from JANDKE010001185.1 coordinate 5,465, forward strand.
TGCGTACTCTTTCCACCGCTTGGGGCCGTCTGGATGCGGTTGCTGCATGGATTCTGCCCTAGCTCTCTTCTTCTTCGACACTTGGATATCCGTCAGAACCCGTCGGACAGAGGGACAGGGAAGAACTCACTGGGAGGGAGAGGTGGAGATGAGGAAGAAGACGAAGGCGACGAAGACGAAGACCTTCGCCTCAGAGGAGGACTTTCGCATTGAGGGGGACTATCCATCTGTATGTCCTCATCGTCTTCGTCTTCGTCATCGCCACCGAACACCGATCCGCTCCGCGCTTTCTTCGCCGATGGGACCCCTCCGTACTCCTCGTAACCGTCGTACAGGTTGCCGTCGCTGTCACTGCCGGCGTCTCCACCGAAGTCCCTGCCGGAGCGCGATGTTTTTGTCGATGAGGCACCTGTATCGCCTAGCAGGTCGTCGTCGCTGAATTCCCTTTCTGAGCGAGAGGCCTTCGTCGATGGGACGCCTTCGTCTTCGGAAACTGGGATGGAAAAGTCAGCAAACCTTCGCAATCCCGGTCAGAGAGAAATTACATGGTGCGACTTGGAGTGTGTCCATATCCATCTCCTCGTCAGAGTCCTGAAGGGGGTTTGGACTTGCAGATTCAGAGTCAGAACTGTCCTCTACGCGCTCCCTAGACTTGGGAGCACTCTTCACCTTCTTCCCGGAGCGCCCAGCGCGAGCCATTTCCTCTCGGTGCAGTCTTTGCCGTTCGTCATCCCCAGCTAGAACTCACCAGACATATCGCCCGTCCAGACACAGATGGCCTGATAACCCTCACGCGCCTCCACCCTCTTCATTGAGGTAGAAGGCCGGTGTGACATCCTCTCGGCTCTTATCCCCAAGCTCGTTCTCCCTTCTCTCCGGGATATCGAATACCATGATATCATTCACATGGACCGTGAATGGGAGTCGCCGTACCCTGGTTGGATGCCATCACAATACTCTGTCAGGCTACTCAGTGCCCTTTCTACGGTGATCGGTAGCTCAGGCTGCACTCCTGACTCTATCACACTGCGACTAGGGGTGATGACTCTCGATGAGTCTGCTTTCTGCGAATTCCGCTCTCAGGTCTCGACCTCGACCACGTTGGACGTGGAAGCTCAGCATCGGAGCTGGAGATTCCCTTAGGACACTACTCGCTGAACCTTTCCTGCACGCTGAGAATGGTAGGATATCCTCATCATGCGAAGATTGCGGGAGCTGGAGAAGCTCATCGGTGTCGGGAAGGAACTGGAGGCCGATCAAGGCGAGCTTCTGGGACGTAACTTTCATCCACCGTCCTGCAGTCCCGCGTAATCGTTGAAAGCTTTCAGAGCTTCGGGTAGTGGCTTCTTCCTTGGCTTCCACCCCGCTGGAAGCGGTGGAGCATACCTTGTGATGTTTTGTTCCTGCGAAAAGTTCGAGTTCCTGATGTTCACAATCTTTGTAATACACTAGAACTGCTGGTACTACTCATCTTCTTTGACGGACATCCATGCTCTACCTTTCGTTGGGTCCCCTTGGTCTCTGGCAGTCGAATTCAAATTCAAGTTCAACCAGCCAAGCGCTCATGATCACCACTGGCACTGGCCACCGAGCAACGTGAAATCTAAACTCATATCGGGGTGACGTGCACTTGCTCAAATACCGTCATGATCATCCCTTAAAGGAGATCGAGGAGACCCGCGTTTGGGTTCGCTTCGAGAATGGCTGCCGCCAGTTCAAACCCTGACCATCATCTTGAGCATCTTCTTTACTACAGAAGCTTTTCTCTCGTCCTATAAAGGTGCCAGCATGGAGAGGGCGTCCATTTCATTCTTCCCTTCACGAGTCTCCAGAGGACCAGCAGGTAGGCAGTTCCCGAGGTCCAGTGCGCGTTTCCTGCCATTCTTACGCGTACTTGCTACAGTTGCAGCAAGCCGAAACGACGTCCACTATGCCAGCAACTGATGACTCTGAGGACGGAGTAGCGGCGAGAGATGCCATTCTCAGCGCTTCTGACTCAGTGTCTCAGGCGCAGAAGGAGGAAATGGGCGTGACGATAACGCCAGTGAGGGTTCGGCTGAGGGCGAAACCGGCGACCATAGCGCAATGTCCACCCGAGGTCTTGCACAAGATAATCCAGCTGACCCTTGTGGTCGACGTTTTCGACCATGAAGCCGAGCTTCTGCGCACGAACATACGGCTAGTCTCATCGCAGTGGAACCAGGTTACGCTCTCCGATCCAGCATTCTGGACGTCAATATTTGTCACCTTTCTCGAGGCTGGCAAGCCCTTCATGCTTCACCCCTTCAAAAGGAACTATAGGAATCCAAGCTACGAAGAAGGCGGAATCCGTACTACGGCAGAGGAAGCTGTAAAATGCATCGCTCGACGCATCGTCCACAGTCGCGACCGCCCTAAAGACCTTCGCATCTCCAGGGTTGCCGGCTCTGGTACGGTGTTGGACGCACATAAGTCCGGCTTGGTACGCCTCATTCTTGAGACGGGCAATTGGCGCTCCATATCTATTATAACGCATCCCCATCTCGACGACGATTTCGACCTCATGCGCCAGATCTTCTCGCTGCGCAACCAACTCCCAGCTCCCACCTGGGCCTCCCTTCAGACCTTCCATCTGCGAGCCTTCATGCTACAGTGGCGTTTGGAAAGCGCTGAAGAGTACGATGATCTGCCAGACTTCTTAGAAGAGTCTGGGGAAGACTACGGCGTTGGAATGCCCATGACAGCTGAAGCTTTCCCGGCGTTGCGGCACGTCACCCTAGATATGGCCGGGCGGCTTTTGCGAAGATGGGATCTACCATGGGCACAGCTCACATCCCTAACACTCCACTACTTCCGCAGCGCCTTCTTCGAGTACCTCGACATCCTCGAGAAATGCAGCGTCCTCGAGCAGCTCTCCATTCAAGTTGGCCCTGACACTAAAGCATTCCACCTACAACGTGCCCGTATGACTACCGCGCTCAAGGAACAGATCGTTACGCTTCCTTGCCTTCACACACTCGTCCTGAAGGTCGACATGAGGTGCAACATCCTTACGGCTTTCGTCCCCAAGCTCATCCTTCCTTCCCTCCGTGCTCTTGAATATCATGATACCTTCAACATGGATTGGGGAGCATCACAGTACTCGACGAAGATACTCCACGCCCTTTCAGTACTGGTCAAGAATTCTCAAGGCGCGGCTCTCGAATCCCTGACGTTGCGATTGAATAAAATGGGTCTTGACGAGTCTGCCTTTTGTGAATTCCGCTCTCAGCTACCAGCCCTAACCTCATTGGACGTCGAAGATCAACGCTCGCCTCCAGAGTCTGAGATCGTCGTAGAATACAACTCTGAATGATCCCCCACGCGCTGAGGGTGGACGGAAACCAACAAAACGCGAGTTCTGCGAAGCGAGCAAGGTTCTTCGGCGTGCTTTGGGAGGAGGGCGATCACAGCAAGCTTTTGTAGCATATCCTCCTCCATAGCGTTGAGCATGAGCATACCTATTCATGATTTTTTCCTGCGATTTCTGATGCTTACCCCACTGTTGTTGTACTTAATGCGTTAAAGTTGCTGATATCAAAGACCGACGCTGCTTTCCACCCCGAGTCGTTGCACTCCGGTCAGCAACGTGTGAACTTCATGCCCCAATCGGGGTGATGCGCCTGCCCAATGCTCTGCCACGGTCAAACCTCGCTTGCTCGGATACCGCCATGATCATCCCTTTGCAAAGGGGTTGTCCATGGCTTGCTTGACCCGACTATAAGCTGTACTGAATTCATCTCCGCCCGCCTCTCATCCATCCACGAACAAGGTCGTTCACCGTGTCCCTATGACGGCAGCCCAGCGTTTGTTCCAGCTATCGAGAGTCGAGACCGTTGACGTCCTCCAAGGATTTCAGTTGTCAGCGCCGGCACAAGTTCAAGCCAGATCTCCCTTGGTACTCTCACAACTGGGACAACATACGAGGTGGGCTTATTGAGGCCATCTGTTGCTTCTGCGTCGAATCTGCGACAAGCTGACCAAGCGTGACGGCACCTTGCTTCTCGACAATCCCCCGCGATGTTTCCCCTCAGCAATACCGGATATTCCATGAGCCCTTGACCTCATCGAGGGCGGCAGTCGAATGACACTTTACTGGGAACCCTGTCGGGACGTCATGGCGGGAATGCGCTGACTGTTGCTGAGCTGACTGAGATAGACTCTCTGCGCCCTATATAACGGTGCAGGTCACAGCCGGTATCGACATCCAATTCACATTCCACAGTTTCCTCTTCAGCATCTAGCTCATACAACAGCAATGTCTCCTCAAACCACCCAGCAGTACTACCTCACCAAGGTGTGCTCATATAGATCTTCGGAAGGCTGATCGTCGCTCACCAAGATGTCTTGTACAGGTTGGCAGCTACAAGAACCTCGAGATCAGGGAGGTCCCTGTAACTCAGCCCAAGGCCAATGAAGTTCTCGTCAAAGTCCATGCCGTCTCTCTTCAGGTGTGTTTGTCTCGACTCATCCTTCGACTGAAGTTATTGAATCGCGTCTAGTATCGTGACTACGCTATTGCAACTGGCTCTTACAACATTGGGTAAGAACACTTCATCTCCTTTGAAACCTGCGCTCACATCTGCTCCAGAGTGCAAGAGGACATAGTCCCCTGCTCTGATATGGCTGGAGAGGTCATCGCTGTCGGCACTGACGTTAAGGAATGGAAGGAAGGCGACAGGGTCTGCGCCAACTTCGCGACCGACCATCTGTCTGGACCTCCTACTGCTGAGATTGCTCAGACTTCCCTCGGTGGACAGGCTCCTGGTGTACTGACACAGTACAGGTCGTTCCCTGCACACGTATGTTGGTCTCGTCCTGTCTTTCGATCATCGCTGACCAATTGTTGTCTAGTCTCTTGTCAGGATCCCGGACCACTTGACCTATGCTCAGGCTTCTACCTTGCCGTACGTCTAGCTAGACTCCGCCTCATGAATCCTGATGCTCACATGGTTTGAATCGTAGTTGTGCTGCCCTTACCGCTTACAACGGTCTGACAGGCGGTGCTAATCCACTCAAGGCCGGCGACACTGTCCTCGTTCAGGGAACTGGAGGAGTTTCTATGTGAGTTTCCTCCGCCCTCCCTCACCCGTCCCGCTTTGAAACTCATATGATTCCATAGCTTCGCGCTCCAGTTCGCTGTTGCTTCCGGAGCCACAGTGATTGCTACGTCCTCGTCCGACGAGAAGCTCAAGCTCGTGCAGAAGTGGGGCGCGAAGCACCATATCAACTATCGGACTACACCTGACTGGGAGAAGTGTCTGGCAGGATATCTCCCCCCTTTTTCTCCCCTTTCTCCTTTCCTCCAGCCTCGACTAGCAGTCTCGCCTGTCAGCCGCCTCCTCCTGTATATATACGGCGGCTCTCCTTCCTGTAGACTCCATTGTTGACCTCTTGTACCCACGGATCTCTTGATCGCCCTTTGGCTTTGGCCCCTCTTCTTCTCTTCGAGACCTTCTCGTCCTCGTTCGGTCTTGCGATCCTCACAAGAAGGAAGTTCTGAGAATCGTAAGCACTATTTAGTATTATATACCCCCGGTGATTCTGATCTAACCAATCCTTTTAGACTGGAGGCAAGGGTGTTGACCACGTTGTCGAAGTTGCTGGAACATTTGCCAAATCCCTTGCCTAGGTCAGATACGGAGGCAATGTTGCACTTATTGGCTTCGTAACTGGGGTACGTGCATTCCCCTCTTCCAGGTTGCATCACCTGGCTGATCCAGATTATCTGACGCAGGGTGATTCCAGGTCCGATATCATCGATGTTCGAGGTATCTACATCGGCTCTGTCACTCAGTCTGTACACTTCCCTTGAACTTTCCACCCCCTTACTGACCATATGACCCCACCAGGTTCAAGGACATGGTTCGTCTCATCGAGGCGAACCCTGAGAAGACCATCCCAGTCGTCGATAAGGTGTTCCCGTTCGAAGATGCCATTGGCGCCTACGCGCATTTGGAATCGCAGAAGCATGTTGGCAAGGTCGTTATCCAGGTAGCCAAGCCTTAGAGTAGTCCGTCGACACTTCGATTGCCCGACTTCATGCCCTTCGATGTAGTCTTCCATAGCGATTCGTTCCAAATGGATCCTCAACATATCCAGTATATAAGCCGGGGGTGGTCTTCCTGAGATCGATACAATGGAACTCGTCTTCGTGCAGATTTCAAGCGAACTAAGCGCCTTCTTGGTTATTTTCATCTGCGTAGCATTCATGTTTAAGGGCCAGCGAGTCTGCTTTTTTGACCAGCCTCCTACCCAGGCGTACGTTCCGAGGAGAATTCACAGTACTAGGGGGAGGGGGAGAAGTTATATTACCTCCGTATATTTTGCTTTCCGTTTTTGTTCATTCGCCCTCCCCACGACGCCTGCCTTGAAACAGTCGGAGAATTCGTATAGGGAGAGTTGCAATGAATTCATACTATAGGGCGCCTGAGGCCTGAGCCCTCTTTTACAGTTGACAAACCCTATGGAAGTTATTCTTTAGGCGATCTAGCATCATCGACGTCGGCGGGCCCATGACAGATGCTGGTTACGTGCCTCTTCAAACAGGCAATGCGCCGGAAAACCACTCAGAGGAGCAGAAGAATGCCTCCTCAATGTTGGATGGGACGAGAGTACGCGTCCCATCGCGAAGCGTCGAAAAAGGTCTGTGTTTAGTACACGGAGGGAAACCAAATACGTCGATCACGGTCGTGCGTCCTGACGCCGACTTCGACCCTCATCTTATCCACGGATGTGCGTCCCGCACATCCACCCAATTACCCTTACTGTATGCGAAAGCGACGCTTCCTACAGTAAGCAGATGAAGCTCAGTCATATGGGTTATGCTATACGGCACTTCCCTGGATGCCACACCTTGTTCAAAAAGCAACGAGAGAGTAGAACCTCTCAGGAGTCTCAGCAGGCGCTTTCGCCGGGTTGCCGGTCTGAACTCCAAGCAAAATATTTGATGGCGTCGTGGAGAGGGCGAATAAGCAAAAAAGGAAGGTAAAAGATTCACAGTAATAACGCCGAGTACTATCCTACCTACCCCCCACCCTCATATTCGCGAATTCCCCTCGGAACGTACGCCTGGGTAGGAGGCTGGCCCTTCTTCCTTCGACGCTCAGGAAGGTGGTCTCGATTCAGAACATCTTTGCTCAACTACGGACCCAAAGCCTAACTTGGGTTCAGGGTGAACGTTATGCGGGAGAAGGAGATAGGGAGGGCGAGCTTTCGGCGGAGCTCATTACTGTGCTCGAACCGTACTACAAGTGGGATCCTGAAGGAATTGAGGCTTGTCGTCGAAGATGCGCCCCGCGGACTTTCGAAAAGCTTAGGGAGGAGAGGGTTGATGTGAACATAGCCTATAGGCTCTGAACAACGGGCGCGGGGTTGCCGCGCCCAATACACGGATGAATTGGAAAGCGGAGGAAGGCCGTCAGACATCCTGCGACCTGATATCAGCAGAATCATCCGTGGATCGGGTTTAGATATCGAGGATATGGTCATTCTGAGCTCGGGCGCTCAGCGATTTGAAATGTTGTGAACTGCTTCTCCTTCGCTTCGTGGGACCCGTTCCATAGCTCAGGGGAAAGGACCGTCACATTACGGAAGTGCACCGGAGCTCGCAGTGCTAGAATCTCGTAATATCCGACTTGGATGGAGAATCCCAAGGAACTGCAAATTTGCAGTTCCTTGGAAGTGAGAACAACCTTTGCAAAGGTTGTTCTCACTTATCTCTTATCGCAACAAGTTGAATGGATGGGCTAGCAGGGATTTCGTTACAGGCCGCCCACCGCATGAGGATCTGCCGTTCACCCCTTCCTTAAGAAATACCGATCAGGAACCGAATTTGGTCCTTCAGGAGGATAGTATATCAGGGGTGCTAGCCTTACATATGACCGTTTAGCGCCCGCAATGCCTCACTCCCCCGTCCCTCCGACTCGGAGTGCGCCGCCCCATTTTCTCCGCAGGCTCTTCACCAGCCCTTCGGTGCACCTGTTCTACCTACGATGTCTGATCCTTCTATCTTCTGTTGCGCTTTTATATACCGCCGCTACTGGTTACTGGAGCATAGCAACCGCTACTGCGAGTGTAGTCTGCTTGGTTCATCAACTGACAATGTGCGTGCTCGAAGTAACATCAGCAATAAATAGTTTCAAAAGCTTTTTCTGACCCAACTCTATGCATCCATAGCGCGTTTGGCCCCCATGCCATTATCCCCGTACCAGTTCTCGTCGACATCGCTTTGACAGCCTCGGAAAGTGCTGGTGAGTCAACCAATGCCGAGTTGATACAATCCGCTAAGGCTTACTCCCATCTCCCGTTTCGTCGTGCAGGCGCAGCCTACGCAGCGTGGCATATGCTTGAAGATAAAATAAATAACGGCTGGTGGCTCCGCTACTCCTCCGCGCTCTTCGCCTTCTGGTTTATGGCCTCATGGGCTTTGGCTGTGATTCTCATCATCGCGCTCATCTGGAAACTAGCACAAGTAGTGTTATCCCAAAACTGTAGATCACAGTTGACAAGAATGGCCGATATCCAACAGAGAGTGCCCGAGCAGAGAGCAAACTTTCGGTCCTGGTGGCACTCATGGAGGCTTCGATCCTCAAGCCGGGGATGGAAGTACGCGGCTGAATCCCTCTTGGGCAGGACTCCCTGGGAAGCACGTATACCGTGAGTGGTTCCATCTCGTACCTGCGTCGACCACACCGTCTGAAGCTTGTTTCTTCGTACGTAGGGGGGAGGCGGGCTGGATCATATATACACGAGGCTCCCTAACGATGATCGCCATTTTCATCTTGTTCATTTTTGGTCTCTACGCAGTTCTGTGGCAACCGCTCGCTGAGCTGGCTTTGACCCCTCTGAACACGATGCATACTGAGGGAATGGATGGGCTTCAAACCACGAAACCCTTCGGCTGGAGCCTCATAGCGGTTAGTCTTTTTCAAATCGGCTCGGCCAACTCTCATTGTACTAAATCCCAATCAGATGTGGAAAACGCGATGGAGGGCGGACGGGGACCCTGCGCCTTCACTTTTCAATTCAAGTAGTGTGACCATGCTTCCCCTGGTCGACGATCCTGACAAGAATGCCTGTGTTCCGTCTGCATATCATAACGACATCGACTATACTGATTTCGAGATAGTAATATTTAAATGCAACAGGAGTACCTCCGACTTTTGGCAATCACATTGTAAGCCATCATTCGCATATCCCAAGGCAGTGGCACTTACACAGACTATCCTGCTTGTAGCTGGCGCGATCCTCCAGACATGGCTCCGCAACTCTATTTCACCAGACCTCCAACTGACGGTCAATTTCACGAATCTTCTCAGCTCCGGGGCGACTCTTGGGAATGTTACAAGCGTCATCGAAGATGCGGTTCTAATATTCATAGGTTTAACCGACAATCCTCCGGATGTCATAAACATCGCTGATGCAACTCCACTGTTCCCCGGGATGAACTTATTGAGTGTTGCGACCCCTCACTACAGACAGCGGCTGCAGCCTGCAGAGGCTGCAACCCTCGGAATTGAGGTAACAATCACGTCAAGAATCTGCCAGTGCCTCAACTAATCTATGTTTCAGACTTACCGTACCTATCTCGCCGCTGAACTCTCCTTCACGATGACCAACCCATTCATTTCCTTGAACGACATAAATGCCGGCACAGCAACACTTCACGTTGCGGCCTGTGCGGATATAGGCGATTGGGTAGTGGTGCAAGAGTTCAGGGCCCATTCCATCCTGGACGGGTTATCCAGGCTTGGTGGTCTGGGATCGTTGATCAGCACTCTCCTGGTACTCCTCCTAGGAAGTTCCCTGATGCAGAGCGTTATCGGTATGCATATTAACCCAGCGATATTCTCTGGGTTTGCCGGGCTAACAATTCGATAATGACAGGGACCAAGCCATACAGTCCGTTCGGCGTCCTACATAGGAAAGAGAAAGTTCTCGAGGCGTGCAGAAGAAACTACCCCGCACTGTATCGTGAGTTAGAACAACTCGAAGCAGATGTGCATGGTCGTGGTATTTTGGCCTTCATCCTGGATACCCTGATCGACATCAGCCCAACTGGAAATATGACGCCTGGACGGCCCCATGAAGAGAGTCAAGAGACTGGGCGAGAGGGAGTAGGAATCCAGGGTAGTATGGAGTTGGGAGAGCGCACGATGCCAGCAAAGCGGCCTCCCGAAGATAATCGGGAGGAAGGAAGAGAAAGTCGGGCGATAACGGAGGTTGAGCCGAGGGAAGGTTAGCGGAAAGACAGCTGCAATGCGGGAGAACACAAGCACAGCATAGTAGTAGGGAGGCGGTCCACGCGTCCCAACATAAGTCTCCTGCGGGATTGTTTTCTTAGTCGGCACTGTCGTCGTTGCTTCCGTTCCAAATGTGCAATGGATGTGCAAATTCGGTTTCGCCGCTTCAAAGGTTCTGCGAGCTAATGAGTGTTAGTCCGTACAATTGAAAGCGTCGGCGACGCGGTGGATTACAGCCGTTTCAATTAGACCTGTTCACCCGAATAGCTTCTGCCATCTTCGAGTCGACAGCACACCCGAAAACTACGAACGCTGCTGCTCCGAGTTGCCGAATGTTCTTTGCTGGCGGTGGTGAGACGTCCAAAGTACTTCCTAGGGCGTGCTTGCGGCGTTCTGAGCTCCCATTGAACGATCCCCAGGGGGTATCATGAGCGTGTGAGGCACGTTCGAAGAATCGAGTCGCCTAGGTACAAAATAGGCGCCGACAAAATTAGACCGGGAGGCCGCCCCGCCTGGCGTGTGAAACGATTCTTAGATCACCTGACACCCTAGCGGG
>JANDKE010001186.1:0-16281 GCA_027627275.1 Coprinellus aureogranulatus
CAGCGTGCGTACTGCTGAGCTGCCCAAACGTGCGTGAGCGGCGTAGTGAGCAGAAGGGGAGTAGAGAGAGGAGAGGAGACGCGGCTGCTGCAAGAGATGGTGCTTGAGGTTTGTGAGAGTCGTGGAAGGGAACGACGCCGAGGCGACGCGTCGCTACGATGGCTGGTCACGGCGATTCCGGAAATTGCGCGCGGGAACCGGAGCCAAATAGGGACAAACCCGTGCACCGAATCAAGCGCTCCCCTTGCATCTCTCTCTTCTCATCGTCAACGATCCCCCGCCTTCCCTCCAAACCGCCATTCCGCTCCTCTCCCCTCTCGTCATCCACGAGATCCCAGCCCCTTCAAGACGCTCACGCCGTCGAACTCACGTCCGCCACCATTTCGCTCGGTAGCAACCAGGTTCGTGTTGATGTCCCTCGATATCGTGTCTTTCGCTCACCTCATGCCTCTAGATCTACCCCGATAGCCCATCTCGACCATGAAATCGTTGAATCTGGGCGAAACGCGTTCGCACTAGGGGTATTCTTGGGTAAGTGACGTTGTATCAGACTTCTTGACCCTCGGCTTACCTTTTTCAGGATCTCAACACGCCTCCACCCTATCACCGTCTCTTTCAACTATCGCTATACCCTCCGGCCTCCACAACCGTCATATTTAGCCCTAGGGCAATCCCACTTCCCCAGTTACGTCGCTTCGCGACAACGATCCATTGCGTTCAAGGGTGGGGTATGGGAAGCCATCTATGAGCTTTGCAGAAGGGAATGAGGGATGATGGGGGTAGGGACGACGGGGAGGGGGGATGGGGACCACGGCATAATGAGCGACTTCTATCGGTCGAGATGGGGAGCTACCAGAGGCTGGTACAGATGAAGTGATTCCGGTTGGTTTGGCTTGAAATCTGAGGCTTGGAACGGAACGCAAGGGGTGTACAACACCCTCTCGCTGTGGGAGAGGTTGGATTGAAGGGGAACTGGGATTACATAGTGAGTGGACCAACGAATTCGTTGGCATGACGGTAGAGGTTGGCTACTCACATACGCCCCCGCCTGGCCTGTCCACCGAACCCTTCTTCATCTTGCTGAAGGACGTTGTCGGTGAAAACAAAAGCGTAAAGAGAGGGCAGGTGCGGACTTGAGATATCTCGGGGGATCACGGGCTTTCGGAATTGATCGGCGATGTGACTATCAGATTAGATAGACGCTGCCGGCCATGTGCGCACCGAGGGGCCATTCCGTTGGAACGGTGCATGACCCGCCTTGGGGCCTTTAACAAGCCCAATACAGTCTGCAATATCACATTGTAGCTCTGGAGAGTAGATATACAGGTAATTACTGGGATGGGGAAAACGCGGGTAACGGCATGGACAGGACCTCGAAGACCGTCATCAACAGGCAAGATGGTTCTCGTTAGTGAAGGAAAGTGATGGCGTTTATAGGTGAGGAGCTTGCTTGGATGAAGAGGCGACTGGCCCCTGTACAGTTGATTTAGCTTCGCTCTCGCCTCTGTGCGACTGGAGTAGGGAGGTAAGCCGAGATTGGATCCGCGTCCATAGACGCTGTGAAGTGGTAAGCTGATCCGACATGAACGTTTGCATGCGATGGGTATAGACGATGACCTCTCGGAGCTCCATTGCTATTTCCAGCGCCTCGTCGATGGCTTTGATTTGGTGTGATTAATGAAGTTTTACGGCCAAATAAGTAGAGCAAAACTCACCCGTCCTGTTTCCAATATCCGAGGTCTCCCCACCGGCAGTGAGGGCCGCCTGCTTCAATAAAAGAGCCTTGACGTCCACCTCTGGATCCCAGGTACACGTCGCATTGGTAATAACGCATGGCTGACACTGAGATCCAGAGTCTACCGGTATACACGACGCGGGATCGAGGAGGCATCCCATACAAGGGTCGCGGCATCCTTTGGTGGACGCCTTGTGCGGTAAATGAAGGTCAGTTGGGGGACCTGTGTTCGAGCCATCCGCCATGGGACTACCCTCTTTCGACACAGCGGGCCCGTTATAGACGATGGATTCAGTTGCTGGTGGCGAGGCGCCCCTACGGTCCGGTGGTGCTTCCTTAGGTACGTCCTCGGTCGATTTGGAGTGTGTCATGGCACCCATGAGGTCGATACGGGGGGCGATATGGGCTGGGGATGTGGAGAGACCGCCGGGCGATTGCGTCGCTTTCCTTCTTCCCAGGTATGTCTTGGTCACGCTCGGGGAGCGATTGGCCGGAGTTGGAGGACGCGTTGATGCTGGAGCGGCGTTCGTGGAATGCGCATGCGTAGCTGGAGTAGTCTCTTTGGGGGGGACGGAGAGGCTTGCCTGCTGCTCTAGCGGCTCGAGTGTGGTCTTTCGCTGTTTATGACCAGAATTCAGCAGCCGCGTAACAGGAGAAATAACACGAAGGCCGTGGCGCACCTTTGTCCCTGGTGCGGTGTTCGCCTTTGTCTGAGAAATCAAACGTTGTCGGCGATTCGTCCCTGTTTTGGAGCTTCCTTGGGTAGGCAGAGATGCAGGTTTATGCGTCCTGGGTCGTAGATCGTGCTTTTTAGTTGCAGAAGTGGGAGGGGGTTTGACAGTACTTCGCGTATTCGGCCGTTTCATCACTGGCTCTAATCGAACGCGCTTGTTGGGTCTAGGGGGCAGATACGGCAGTCGTAAACAGCCATGCAAAAAACTTGCGTACCTTGACTCTTTCTCTCGCTCCGAACCTAGGTCTCCTTCCTCTTCTTTTAGTCCATCTTCGGCTACTTCAGCTTCTCCTCCTTTTCCAGCGTCTCCCGCTACTCTTCCTTCCTCCACTGGGCTTTCCCTTGTGTCTTCTGCAACTTCAAGACCGCCTTGCTGAAGTTCGTGAGCTACCTTGTCCTCTTCGTCTTCGTCTGACTGCGATCGGCGTATTTGCTGAGGATGGACGGGGTGTTGGCTGGCGCTATGGGTCATTCCGTCCTCGCGTGGCCTCTTTTTGGCGCTGGTGGTTGGTTAGAGGGATTATAAATCATCGAGAGGGCTAAAACGCACTTGACGATGACCAGGAAGCCCGAATGCATACCACGGTCGTCGTCCGCCTGTTGAAGATCGCCCTGGATGGATTCGATAGGTGGATGGGACTGGTGTCTAGGGCCTCTTACAGGCAACTGTGTCGTATCATTGGACTTGCTTTTCAAGTGAGAGCGTGATTGGGGTTTGCGAGAAACGCTACGATTCGAGGGGGTGAAGGACACCGCGAGAGCTTCTTGATCGAGCGCCTGAGCGATGGAGGACGGGAAGTCGAAGGATTCGGGCCAGTCGAACAACCCTGTGACGGGAAGATGACCTCCCTGGAAATCAACGTGTTTCGACGCGACGTCCGCCGAGTCGGATTCAAGGAAGTGAAAGGCGCCGACGAGCATAGAGAGGAGGTGCCTTCCAGCAGCGGAAGACTGGACGATCTCCGACTTGAGGTGCCCGGTCTGCGTGTGCTCAGCGCACGGTGGAGATATGAGGGTTCAACTGGCGACTTACGATGATACCCCCATGTTCCTGAAACATTTCCATGATCAGATTTTCAGCTTCTTTCGTTCGACCGCCTCTAAACGCCTCTCGGATGCGCATGGCTAGTGGTATAAGGGGGGAAAGACATTCGAAGGGATCAACCCCAATGTGCTGCGTGAGGGCTCGAGTGAGCGGTGTGCCCTGTTGGACCGGGAGGGACATTGTCATGCGAAGTGAAACGGGATTGAATGAAAGAAGGGCGTGTTCGACGATGACGACGCAGCACATTTCAAACTCCGCCAGCTTCGTCAAGAAACCGAAGATAAGGAAGATCTAAGAAGACGAGATTAAACGTAATACAGAAGCGCACCTGGACAGGTGCCTGATCTGGTCGTCACGCACGCTCCCTCCGGACGGCTGCGAAAAGGATGTGCTCATACGCAGGTGAGACTGGAAAGACGAAAAGATAAAGGAAACTGGACAAAGAAAGCAGCGTGATTAAGTAGCGACAATGTCAGGGATAAACGCTGCGGTATTTTGTCCATTCGAGGGGATCGCTTTGGAGTTGGGGTCAACAGGTCAGTGTATCCGCGAGATTAACCGGATTTCGTTTGTTTGCGACAACGAACTATGGACTGCTGCCACCCAAGGAAGAAGTTAGGTGGCTTCCAATCCTCCACACCGCATTTGGAGTTATCGATCGATCGGGGTGGCAGTGAGCCCTGATAGACGCCCGTCCCTGACGACTGCGGCGGTACACATTTCTTGCACAGGGGTGTCGTCATTAGACATCACATTGAGTGATGCGTCTCCTGATCCTCTTGAAAATTTGCGACTCTTCCGTGGATGTCACAGAGTGCACGAAAAACATGGACAGGGATTGCGAGGTAAGTAGTCGGTCGCTTGGGGTTCCGCCGTCAGATATGGCTGACACGGAGACAGAAGCTGGCCAACGCTATGGGTAACCTGTTGCTAGAATCACCAGGGGTAACAGCTAGGTCACAGTGGACGCGGGTATGGCTCTGAACTTGACCTCTCAACGACATTCCACCATAACCGACGCCCCCACCTCCCCTAGAACGATGTCTACGCCAATTATCTTCGACAAGGCCCATACAGAGAATTCATGAAGACATCTCTCAACGATGTGTGGCGCGATCAGGATATGAGGAGGATGGTGCAAGGTCATTTTGGAGTGTATTGGCTTTCCTTCTCCGATTACAGAGCTTGGCTTTTTGCGTCAGGCGCGTCAGGGGAGAGGAACGTGTTAGCTGTAATGGAATGGATACACTTCCACCTTTTCACTTAGGCTGCGGGCGTTTATCGTATGCAGAGTGGATTGTCAGCTAGATCGGGAAAATGCCATAGGACAGGACCTGAGAAAGATCGCAGCGACTCGACGATTGCTGTCGACTCCTCTCCAAGTGAACCCCTTGCTCAAATTCCCCGTGTAGCTTCTTCCATCGCTACCCCGTGTGGTTCTGTGCCTACTACCGCCATCCCTACGCTTCTTCGCTTTTGGATTCAACCCTCTCCACTGCTAGCGGTACGGTTTCCTAATCCTAGCGTCGATTGCTATAAAAAAATCGGTCCTCCATGCTATCTATTCCGACTTATGTCTCGTCGCCATTACTCTTTTCTGTGAACACCCCATCCTGTTGTCTACTTCCAGTTCCCGCATTTCACCTTCTTTCTGTACGGCATGGTCCCTGTTACAAACGATCCCATCGTACTCCGAAACATACGCGACTGAGTTACATATGCTGAAGGGGTAGTTCATTGACAGGTCTACGTACAGTTACAGACACGAGCGCTAAGTCGATACCCCGCTAGACCCAATAAGAGCTGCGTCAGAGACTGGAAGTGCTACAGGCCTGAGTTTATTGAGTAGCTTGGCGCTATCGCGCACCGTCTGCTGTTTCAACTTATCAAACGCGGCAGCTAACGCGTCCTGGGACTTCTTGAGGTCCTGCACTATTGGGTTGAGATCGACGAGGCTGTTGGGCACCCACTGCTGTTGTACTTTGTCGAACGCAGCAGCTAACGCATCCTTAGACTTCTGTAGGTCTTGCAGTGTGAGAGCGATATCGACGAGGCTGTTCAACACGTCCCTGATTTCTGTAAATATTCTACTTTAGCTGCGTCTGGGGACAGGCTGTGCGGACATACCTGGATCTTCTTTCAAGGGTGAGGAGGGGTTAACCCTTTCATGCCGAGGACATGTTTAAGAACGGTGGTCCTCGTACTGGCCGTACCGTGAGTTGGGGCGTGGTACAAGGGTTTTGAGAGAACCACAGGATGCGACTGGGGCAATTGTTTCAACTCCTCGTGCTTCGAGACCGGTTCGGAGTGGGTGGATGGCTGAGCAGCTGGCACCCGGGTGGAACGGCTCGCATTGGTCCCAGGTGAGAGACCTTTGGTTTCCGTCCTTCGGCGCACGCTGGGGCGATGGTCTGAATCTTCCTGTGCGTCCCGGGCTCGTTTGCTGAATCGCCGACTCGTCAGTCTTAAAGTCTCAGAAAAGGACATGAAAACGCACAGAGATTCGTCTTCTCTCGGTGAAGAACGTACCATAGCACCTAAACCTCCTTCAAACTGAATCTGGTCTGAATCACTGTCCTCTTCCGGGTCCCGCAAGTTTGCGTCGAGCTGATCGTGTTGAGAGCCTTCATCCGATGACGCAGCGCTTTCCTCGAACCGACGCATCGACACCGCTAGATTCACTGTAGGAGGGAAGGATATTTCACGAGTCCAACTGGGAACGCGGTCGACCTTGACCTTCGTGACGGACTGGACGTCCATGATGACATTCAACGCGTGCGAGAGGTCATTCTTTATGTAGTCCGCGACACCAAGGACACGCGAGAGTAGCTTCCTTCCTTCTGGGACTGCTTGAACGATCGGTAGCAGAAGGTATTGTTGCTGGCGTAGCGTAAACGATATAGAATATTATGCAGTCTGGGGTCCACGTACGATGCTCAGTCGGTGGTCGATTAGAAGCTTCGCGCAGATGGATTTCGTATGAACAGGCAATGAAACGGATTTGACCTTGAAGAGATAGTTGATGTCATCCACGAGCCCTTCCAAAAGCCTGAAGGGATCTGGTCCTCGGAGGATGTCGCTGTATTGCTGAACAGCGGGCGGGGGGTCGACGATGTGAGACATGTTGATGGAAGTGGAGAGAGAGGAAGCGAAAGCGGGGCTTATATGAACAAAAAGTGCTCGGTCAGCACTCAGAAGCCTGTCGGTGGACGTTCGAAGAAGATTTTCGCGGTCCTGAAAGAAGCGATGGACTGCGGTTTCTTGACAGGCATTGAGCTTGGACATTGGAGACGCGAGGTCTAGACGGGCGATGACATCATGGAATTGAATCGATGGGGACGAGTACATTGGGTATCGGACAGGGATGGTCGGTAAAGAACGGATGAGTGAGGGATAAATACGATATGGCCAACGGTATCTTGGTAGCGTAGGGAAGAGGAGTGATGATCGTCCAACATGCATCGGGTGCTTGTGAGAACGGAGACCGCAGTTGGTAAAAAAGAGGTGGATGAATACTCTCTTGAGACGCGACGGTGACGGCCTGCTGCATAGCGATCTTGCGAAGAGCGCGAGGGGCGTACAACGCCCGCTCGCCGAGGTGGGGGTGAGAGGTGAAGGAGAGGTGCTTGTGGAGAGGGTCTGAGGCCGAGAGCAGTGAGAGGAGAAAGCAGTAGACAGAGTATGAATGACGCACCTGGGCTTCCACCGCCCATGAAACCTCAAGCCTGGGTTTGTTTCTGTACGATGGAGGGTGGAAGGGAGAGGGAATGGGGGGATCAGCTAGAATTGACCGTGGGGAGCGGAGATTGAAACGATCGGGTATCTCCGTCTGCCGACAAGCCGGGAAGCAAGCGCCTGGGGAAGGTGCCTGGAGACACGCTGTGCTACGATGAGAGGCATGGAAATTCGGACATCGGGCTAATTTACAAGTGAGAGGCAGTAGGTGTGACCTCAGCCGAGATTCAAGTTGGAGACCTGGTATCAGCGTCAGATCTTCGCAAAAGAGCAGAATATTAGTGAAGAGTAGTCACCCTGGCCAATTCTCGACACTGCTCATCGCTAATGTCGTCGTATATGTAGCATGGCAGGCAAACGAATTTCCATGCCCTCTCAATCACGAAATCAAAAAGGAAATGTTCGTCCATCCGGTGAGGATCTTCGGTAACCCAGTATGATATCTGGTCACAACTATCAGAGGCGATAGGTACTGCTCGGTCAAGCGCATGCGCTATGCTTACGGGTCGACGTCTACTCAGGGGGGGATGTATGAGTCCTCGACCCTGCACGAAGTATGTACTACTCACAAGGAATCTGATTATTTTCCGTTAGAATCTAAGCAAGCGAAAGGGTCACGAATTCAACTCACTTCTCCTTTGAAGAGCCTTTAACGAATTTAACTACCGCTTCTTAAAGGAGGTGCGCACTCACCTCTCAATGCTTCTGAGCCGTTCCCTGCCATCGATACACTCCAGAGCTTCCTTGTCAAGCGTGTCATCCCATATCTCTCCTGGAAATAAACAACTGAGCCTTCCCTTCCAGTGCGACTGATGGACCCCTACGCATTACTAAAGCTCCGACAGGTTTATGCTGGATGAGATCTTGAATGAACTGTGTCTGTCGGTCGGAGGACCATTCTTGAGGGTGCATGAGGCTTGGGCGCTGATATAGTACGTTGCAACGAACCTGTCTGAGGATCTTCAAAATGGGTTACTAGGCCTCGTTCAATTTGCCCTGTGCAGAAGTCAATCGTAGATAGGTAACTTCAAAGGGTGGGCGAACGCTTGAACTGAATCAGTGTCATGGAACGGATTTCCGGGTGGGTGATGGGAGGGACAGGAGGCTCCATGGAGAGGGAGACAGAGGACGATTGACGTGAAGGTGTGGTACGGCGACGAAACGGATAGCAGGTCGTGCTTTGTGAGCGTGGGATTGTCTCGGTTCGGAATGTGAGCGTGCAGGGTGGGATATGATAATTGTAACGTCATGGTGATATCTTCATGACTTGAGCTGTTTCATAGTATCCAGCGATGATGAATGCGTTGGTGAACGTGAAACCCTTGCTTCCGCTTTGACCACCATGCCCTCAACGTTGGACAGTAGTGAACATAACCACCCCTCCGCCACTACACCCCCACCCAGTTCTCCTTCCGAGTCCGAGATGATCGTTTGTGAAATGTTGACAATGGAACAGCAGCAAGGTCGAAGCGCGAGAAATCCAGAGCAGGTTGAGGGGGATAGCGCTGACCGCGAAAGGGAGGATTCAAACGGAGATGGTATGCTGGCATGCCCGTGTGTTACGGATGGCATCCGTTGCAGCGGCACGTTCCCTACGCGAAATGTGAGTGCCAGTTCATTGATACCTTTTGGCTTTCTAAAATGGCTACAGGCTCTCATCGTCCACATCTTGGCAGAGCATCGACCGCGTATCGATGACGAACATTTCACTGAGGAGGAGGTTGACGGACAAAGCGGGTTGTAGCCATTGGTTATGAGCTTTGAATGTCAGTTATTCGCAGGCGTATCCAAGCGATGAGTATATACAGGGAGTTGAACGAAACATGCTGTGAGAAATGCCGTTTAGATAGACGAGTACGCAAGGTGACAAGGTACGACAGGCCGTTCAACCACGAGGTTTCGACGACGAGGGAACATTATCGCTCGAAGTTTGAGGGGAATACGGTCCCCCTTTGCGAGTCTTGATAACTTGGATGAGCAGGGACATCATTGAGCACCACTGGAGTTGGTTATCCCTGAGCTGCCGCGCCATTGACCGTGCGGTGCGGTGAGCTGTAGAAACCATGGTGTAATGACGCTCCATTAACGCGACAAGTTGCTCAATGACTAGGATTGTCGAATCACTACGGTTGGCACGGCTCAATCGCAAGTTGAAAAACTTACCAATATCATCAGCTACTTGCGCAGGATCTACCCCTGCCCTTGACACCACATCACTCAGGATGAGTTCAGAGATGCTCGCCGTTGTATCCCAGGAACAGGTGGAATTGGCCTGGACGCAAGGCCAACATCTGGTGTCGTGAAGGGCAGAAATACAGGCATCGGGACTGAGCGTGCAGCTCACACAGGGGTTACGCGAATCCGAGTGCCCTTTTGGATCTTGCACGTCCT
This sequence comes from Coprinellus aureogranulatus, assembly GCA_027627275.1. Taxonomy (NCBI): domain Eukaryota; kingdom Fungi; phylum Basidiomycota; class Agaricomycetes; order Agaricales; family Psathyrellaceae; genus Coprinellus; species Coprinellus aureogranulatus. Next base: position 9,640 of record JANDKE010001186.1, read on the forward strand.
GATGCGGGGCGTCAACACTGGCGGGAACATCATCGATCTGAGGAGTGTATCTCATCCCGGTGGTGGCGGCGGCATGGGCTATGGCTGTCGAAGGAGAGTGTTCATGAAAGGCTTCTCTGGCTTTGCCCTTCCTGGATTGCGTTGATGGGACCCCGCTCTCGTGGCTTCCGGTATCGGCGGTGTTACCGACAGCTTTGTTAGGATCAACGTCCTCCGTTTGGTGGGGGTCCTTGCTCCGGGTAGCATAGGTTCTGGTGGTCGTGGGATTGTGTGAGACGTAAGCCCTGGATCCAGGGGATGACGCTTGCTTCGAATTGGCGTGGCGCTGGCGCGTAGACGGTGAGGTATCAGTCACGCCATCAACAGGCTCGTATGGTTCAAGAGTGATGATTCGCTTGAACCGAATGGTGAGCCAGTGAGTAAAGCTTCAAGCCGACATGAAATCGATTGCTCACCTTCGCTTGCGGGGTGTTGATCGCTTTTGACACGATCCGCTCAGTGGATGACGCGTTTTTTAAGGAACGGGGGGTGCTCCTGTGAGCCGCCGAAGATCGGGTGAGGCGACTTTGGCGCCCTGCTGGGACGACACCGGAAGTCCTGCTTCGAAGAACTCGCTGTTCCACTTCGGTCTCCTCACGAAAGCGCTTGGTCCGCCTGGACGAGGTAGTGAACGACAGGTGGGGCAACTTCAGCGTGCGATGCTCACCTGGGGTTGCCTTCATCGGACTCGCCTTCGGCGATCTCGTCTGCCTCTGGGGTTCTTTTGTTGTGGAACACAGGGGGATGCTCTTCTCGGAGTCGCTTTTTCGAGCTGAGCCCTTGTTGAAAAAGACAGAGCGAGAACGAGATGGACATTCGACGAACCTGATTTCTTGGGCGGCGATTACATGTTGCTCAACCAGTTCAGGTTCCTCTTGCGAGTCTGGGATGACCTCCTGTTGAGCGTGCGCTCCTTCATGTGAAACGGAAGGAAGAGCCTCCGGGATGCTGGTTCCGTTCGCAGCTGGGGACTGGATGTCACGTTGGAGAGCTGGCGTGCCTGGATTTGCGTGGCGACTATGCGATAACCAGCTGACAGTTGGCGGTGAGGAAGCTGGGGTGGTCCTGAACGTCATTCCCGCCGCCTCCTGAGCCAGTGCCTCGCTGATCGACTGCGGAAATTCGAACGTTTGGGGAAAGTGAGCGAGCGACACAGGAAATTCGACTACGTCAGGCAAGTCAATCTCCTGCGCCAGATTACTACTGGTTTCCAGGTCAAGGCATGCGAGCGCCCGCAACGAGCGACGTAAGTTGTCTTCCTGAAGCTGTCGACTGGACTATGACCGTATTAAGGTGCTCCCACTTTCCCTATGCTCAGTTTAAAGGTTGAAGAGCGAGTATGGAAGAAACTCACGACGTCTATGGTGAATTTCAGGAACATTTTTCGACACAGATCCTCCAGACTAGGATCGCGGTTACGGTATTTTTGGCCAATGTCGAGGAGAGCAGATACGAACGGGAGGAGAGCGGTAAAGGGATCTGGTCGATCTGATCCTTCACGACTCTCAAGGGCCTTGGCGAGAGGAGAAGCATCTTCTATCGGAGAGGACATGATGGTAAGCTCGAAAAAAGGCGCTCAGGCTGCTTTTGATTAGCCATCACCGATTCAAACCCCGACCGGGAAGGAATGGGAGCTAAACCGGGACCGGAGAGAAAGATGAGGGACACCATCCACGAGTAAAGGAATCGAGAGCATCATATCGTAACAGGAATTTCTACTCATTCATGACCTGTAATTTCTCTAACACAGCGATGGCGTCAAAGCCGTGTATCAGCGGTCCAAGATGGATGAGACAGGCAGCGTCTAATGAACAGGAGGGAGTCCAATTACCTGAAGATAAACACCGTCGCGAATAAGAAAAAGGGTAGTGGTAATGAGATAGGTCGCAGTGCATGGATCCTCATTCAATGTGCGCATACCTCCTATCAAACGCCTGGCTCATGAGGTCCGTTGCCAAGCAATGTTCACATGAGAGGGTAGGCATTGAGAGCGTGTTGCAAATAGAGGGTCGATCGGTTGGATTTCTCAAGAGGCAACGTAGATTTTGAGACGGCGTCAGTGGTGGTGATGAAGCAAGTGGGGTATGAGGTAATTCTCTTTGCGATCGGACTCCGAGCTCCAAGTCATGGAATCCTTGAATAGGTTGTCCATGTCTTACCGCAATGTCCCAACTTCTCCGAGCATGCCACCCACATCCCCAGATCTGTGGCTCCCTGAACTTCGAGTTGTGGACATGCTACAATTCCAACGTACGTGTTGAGATCCATGCATTGTACGCATATATACTGAGGATGATTCACGCAGGGCTGATAGGAAAGGGTAAAGTGTACAACTTTGAACCTGTCGCTCTAGGTGCGGAGAATTTGGTCGTAAGGAGACCCGGCGGTGTTCACATTTCCCATAGAATGGGGCAGAGACAGGCAAGTTCAATTTGTGGAGGACCTGATCAACAGAAGGCCGGTCGGAGCCATGACTATGAGTGGGTCACTGTATCATTACCGGGTGGCGTACCATACTAGATATCATGCTTGTTCTCAGGAAAGGTATGGGATGAGGACTGCCATGGAGAGGCCTTTGAGTGCGTTGACGGCAGAAAACGCCTCGCGAGCATTAAGAGGTGGGTCCCATTTTATATTGGAAGCTTACTGGCGCTTATTTCTCTGGCCAGGTTTGTGCGTGGAGAGGTGAGCGCATTCACTTCAACTGAGCGTACGGCGTTCTGATATGAAGTGAGATTCCTTGTGAGTGTCTTTTAAATGAGCTGATGTTCAATTGCTTATGGCTCATTTTGCTTGCTGCTGAATAGATGTGGACCGGTGAGAGCTTTCCGTTTATCAAATTATCAGGGAGTAGGTCGGTGATATCGTTCAGACATCACCGGAGTTCTTGGTGGTATTGCGACAGGGAAGACGCTGATGAGAGGCGTATACTCGAAGACACATGGAAGAACACGTATTGGAGGGACCTGCGTATGGCTTGGTACGTCTACGACGATATCACGGACGAAGACTGCATCAACCTCTGTGCGTTGCACCTTTCGCCGTCGTTGCTCCTACTTTCACTAATTCCGTCCTTAGGCGAGAGGCTGTGATGTTACGGCTTAATCACTGGGCCAATGGGCAGCTGTCATATTGGACGTCGGAGTGCTACAACATGAGGGTAATTAATGTGGACGAGCGTCACGAATGGTGTTGTATATAGCGTCGAATTCATAGAGGTTTGTGGCATGCGGAGATGCAGCTACCGCTTGGTTGAGAAAGGCCTTCAGGCGTCGCGGAGAATAGGACGACAACGATTGGAGACGTTCTTGCGTGTTGATGCCTGCACTACGGAGGATCTGAATCCAATGATGCATCCCGGAACCGGCACGTCCAACAAATTGGACAATGGGATCGCTTAGAACAGCCCTTGACGACCGAGCGCGTGGGGTTTTCGACCACGGTTCACCTGGCATCGATGTGGCTTTGCTTGCCTGTTTCGTGCGATTATGGGGTCCCTTCGGTTTGTTAGCATTCTGGCGGAATTCGTGCGACCGTCGGTAGTGGTATTGCTGAACCAAACGACGTATGTATTGGCGGTCTTCATCCCCTTGAATTCGAAGGAACGAGCCTTCCTGCACAATCTGCGCGTGTTATAGGGGTTTAGAGGAGTGTTAGCATGATAACAATTGGCACGCGCCTTTGACACTACGGCGGTCAATTCCTGCCGATTGGCTGGCGAGTTGGGAGTTTGGGCCAAGTCGAGTGCTGACTCGAGAGATTTCTTCTTTATCAGGTCCTGGAGGTACGGTCAAGCTACGCAAAGAACGAAACGGTGGGACGGACTACCTTCAGTCTGTCAACCTTGTCCCCGCGGAGTCGGAGTACGGCTGAGATGGATTCTACAGAGAGTCAGCTATAACATAAACAAAATACAAGGGAAGACTTCTGTACCACAGGTTAGGTTTGGTCCGCCCATGATGGACGTCTGCCGCGACGAGAGGCGACGCCCAATTTTTAAGTGATAGCGCCTTGATCTGGGAAGGTCCTTCCTTTTCTATTCCCGCCTTCGGCAAATGCCGGCGGTGAAAGGACGGGCGTCGGGACTCTGAATAACCGACTTATGGAGCATAAGGCTTATGAGGTTCAGCGCTTACAATGTTGAGGAAAAGTGGCCCAAGAACAGAAAGGCGTGATATTGTTGAATTTCTAACACAGTTTCAATAAGAAAAGGCAGACCCGGTAGTCAGGTTGACCGCTGGTTAAGCGATCCAGCTAAGGTTCCGGCAACGAGTCTAACCACTTGCAGTCGAGGGAGGTTACACCGAACGAAAAGAGGTCATCATCTGTGGTATTATGAGCATATAAAACTGGCGAACGCGATATAAACCGCACATGACGAACCTGAAAAATCGTCTTGAACCACTTCGTATCCACCCGGGCAAACATCGTACGTGCGCTTCATGTCCGATGAGCCCCAATCGATCGCCTCCTTCTCGAACTGCTGGTACGCGGCTTTGACGTCGGCATGCCGATCCAGAACACTGTTGAACTGAAGCGTGAAGTGATCTCGGGCGTCCGGATTATCCCATGAGGATGTAACCTCGGGATCTTCCCTCTTGACGTAGATGTCGAAACCATGGCGGATGTGAAGGAGCGTCCACGCCATCATGGGGACGAACAAATCTTGCCTGAACGTCCGCCCGAGTTCTTTGTTGGCAAATGCATTGACGCACATATGCGAAACCCCTCGACCGATGATAAAGGTCGAACGCTTGGTATCAGTGAGGGCATTGATATCTTGCGATCTTGCCCTCTTACCCGAAGATTTGGTTTTACCAGCGTCTTTGAGAGTGGGTGGATCCCGGTAGGTATCCGCGTTCAAGACGTTGAGCAACTCCATGATAGTAAATAGCGCGCAGAGGTTCTCCCAGTCCCCTGACGACTCGAGTGTGGGCAGGCTGGGATGAGCTGTAAGCGGGTTCTAAGTAGCTGTGATCTTTTCGAAATGATACGCGGCTGACCTTTGTCGTAACCCTTCACGTACCGGTGAAAGAAAAATATTGAGATGCGAACGAGTGCCTCTCCCCACACACTATGTGTGGTGTTCGTGGATTGATCGGAAATGCGAACGTGGATGAGGGACCACAGGGTCTGTTGCATGGTGCCCCATGCGTAATAGTGGCCACCTGTACAGACTGCGGTTTCGGTGGTGACCACTGAATGCAAGACCCCAGGGGGCATGACACTTTACACGTCGTTAGTTGCAATAAACACGGGCGGTATGCGGAGGCACTCACAACATGGTGTTCGGCGTTAGGCGGATGACGGATATGCGATAGCCTTGTGGGGCGCCCAACGTGTACCCGACAAGTGGGTTTGCCTCATCCTGGAGGGTGGATGGAAGGAGATGTTGTGAGTTATGCCCCTTTATCCATAACTTTTCACCGACAAGGACGATAACCCACGTCCCTAAGCCCTCTGCGTCTTTATGCCATCCATGCAAAACCCCTGAAGTCGCCGCGAGGTTCCAGGTGAAGTGGCCTTGAGGGAACGGCTCGTCGGGAACGTATCCGGTGCCATTCGACATCTCCCAGGCAACGCGCACCAAATCGAAGAGCATGAACGCCCCTTGTGACGAATTTGGGATGTCCAACATATTGACGGCTCGATTGATGGAAAGAAGGTCTTCCATTGTAGCGGTGACCTGTTTCGTGTTGTAGTCGCCTTTCTCGAGCTTTTTACACGCATCTGGTAGTCAATGTTAACGGAAATATTATGGAAAGCGTGGTTTGGATGCTTGCCATGGACAACACGACGGCTATCTGTCACACCGCACTTTCGGAGCGCGGAGAGGAGGGAGAGGGGAGAATGCGTGTTTCCATCAAGTGAATACGCGACACATTTACCAAGGAGTGCCTCCTGCTCCTGCCGCGGTAAACATTCGAACGTTTTTGCTTGGTGAGATGCACGACTTCGCCAAGTGCTACGCCTTGTTTCGGGAACAAAGAGACAAGTGCATCCCAGAAATTGCGAGACTCGTTGTTCTGGACACCGATTTCAGGAACAAGGAAAACGACAAGTGGGCGTAACTCACGCTGAACACGGGTTCTACGGACCGCTTTTCCAAATGAACGTCGGGTATTTCGCAGGCGACACCTCTGAATTTCTGAAAACGGGGGGTCAGATCGACCGTTAGAATGGCAGCAGGGATACCTGCCTTGCTTGGATGCGCGGGGTCCAATGGTGGGATCGCCGGTACCGGTGCAAGATGGCGCAGCTTGTTAATACCTCCTGAATCCAAGACCACGGTTGGACGAGGGGGAGTGGGAAGGGCTGGAACGACTCGTGTGGGGCCGCGTTTCCGGGAGTTGGAAGCCTGGCAGAACTCTTCGGGAGGAGGAGTGGGCGGTGCCGTTGCTTTTTGGACATCAACTGGGCCGCTGGGATTCGTGGAACTCGGTGAGGAAGTTGGAATTGCGGGATCCACAGGAGACCCCACCGGAGTGGTCCCATGAAAGGGGGAGTGGCGGGGCAACGTGGTTGGCGAGGGGGGATGTCGAGGTGGTTCATCCTCAGGCGTCGTGGAACGCGACGAAGAGGTAGGAATCGCGGCATTAACAG
>JANDKE010001187.1:0-16273 GCA_027627275.1 Coprinellus aureogranulatus
TCAGCAGCGCGACATGCTGACGTTCTCACCCACATTCAGACGAGACTGTTGATACGCCTATCGTGCTCACTCCAGCTACCCGTCCGAACACCTGGGTCAAATACCTCGGCCTGTCCATGGCTGCCCTTGGTGGCTCCGCAGCTGTCCTTGTCGCCCTCCTCCGCGCGGCCCAGTAGATCGGTGGTTGTCATGTAAAATATCTGTTCTTGCTTAAAGGGCGTTACTTTAGTAATATTAGTCGTCGTTCTTTGTGCGTACTCGATTTACTTCGGAGTTCTGTTTTTCTTTATCTCCTCTCAGTCGTGTTGGTATCGCCACACGACGTGTATTTACTCCTCCCGCACCGACGAACCTTCTTATACCAAGAAGGCTATCACGTCGTATAAAGCCATAGCCAGGCATCCGTCCAAAGTATAATGGGAAACAGAGCTTTAGATGTTCATAGCCTCCCATGGCAGTGTGGATGACGCTCCGGAGAACCCGCGCAACCACAACTGCGCTCGCATCACTTGCCCCTATTATAAGGCGACCGGAGTCTGGGAACTGGTTCGGAGGAAAGCAAGTCCATTCCTTTCAAGTTGGCCTACGATACGGCGATGAAGGCACAGGCAGAGCTTCGAACGAGAGGATATCGCTCAGAGCTGGACATTCTTAGAGTATCGCAGCGGAGAACTCGGCCGCCGCCACCTACACCTATTAGATGTATGTAGGTTTCTAGATCCCCCTACCGTTCTTGCGTACGACAGCTCGGGGCTGGGAGCGGACGAACTATGTCAGGATAGCGGGTCTGACGAATTTGATGGCGTATGGTCAAAGCGGCAAGTGTCTTTTCGGGGGAAGAGGTTCACGCGCGCGGCGTTTTGGCGGAGTGGTCAACAAATATGGTAAATGAAAACATGTGGACAAGCTTGTAGAGGATATTCGAGTAAACCTCGTATTAGAACTCGAAGGAGAATACGTAACTACGGGTTCAAGGCTAGAGCGTCCCTGAACTCGCTATGAAGTATCGTGAGGTATCAGCATCGAGACCGGTGCGTGAGCACAAAGCGTCCCAGTTGATAGAGCGTAGCAATGGACGCGGGTAGCAAGGATGGAATGGCGGGCGATTAAGGAGGGAGGAAACGCTAGGAAACGTCGATTTGAATGTCTCTTGCCAACTTGAAGTTGCCATGGGGCTGCCAGCTGCAGATCTTATCTCGGCTCATGATCTAGTCGTTCGCGTGGCACAACATTCCATCAGCACCGCCACCGAATCAGCGAAGCAGCACCCACTGCCAGTGTTCACTCCAAACTCATCCATGATCCATCCTCCCGCACCCGCGCGCCACGGGTGTCATTCAACACATCCACCCACGGCGGATTAATGTCTGTTCTCCAACCTGTTCACCACACCTACCTGCCCACACCCAGTTCACCCATACCGTCGTCACCAACGCCACGATTTGACCTCTGCGACCCAACTCTCGCATGACCAAGGTGTATTGGATAGACGGTGATATCCTCCTTTAGGAAATTGGCGAGAGACTAGCCTATCGTCCTGGCCCACCCCTTTCCAACTTGACCTCCTACTCCTATTCCCTCTCATCGTCACGATTAAGGCTTCCGCCGACCACCACCACCAGGGCTTGTCACCTTCCCCAGCAAAGAATTTGAGCTGGGAATTACGAGATCATGATGATCTGACTTAACGAAGGCGCATAGAGGGACGACTCGAGGTGGAAGGGGGGGGACTGGAGAGGGAATTAAGGGAGAACTGGTGGGATGAAGCGTTGCAGGAAGGCATACTCTCAGCCAGCGGAGGGCAGATAGCTGATGCACCCAGGTGGGTACTGATTTTGGAAATACGCCTTTCAATGATCATAAACGGCGCCTTAGACTCTTACCAGTACTACCTATCTCCCTTCTCGAGCAAGCAATTCTTAACTACGAGAGTCAGGCGGCTGGAAGTGCATAAAAGGCCGGATTTTGGGTCGAGCGCACCACCCAATACGAGCTCCGGCCTCATGCTGAGCCAGGAGAGCCTCAAACGTGGTCAAGCACTCAAATGGTGAGTACATGCCTCAGAATCAAGTCTGTAGACAGCCGTTGACCCGTAGAACCATAGATAGTACCCCCACGAACATCAATAAGTGCGACACTAACGTCGACCCGACATACACATTGCCATCAACACAGTGCGCCTTAATCGACGTCTCGAGGTTATTCATGGAACGCCACATAGCCTTCCCGGAACAATGGACGCTCCTTACGCGAAGTTGTTGCTCATACTGCACAGGACAGGCGCAATTTTGGCAGGTAGAGGAAATATATGCGGCATGAACACGTTTTCACTATACATAAGCTATACCCGTAGGAGCACGCCTCGCGGCGCGCCAGACGAGTGTCGCTCTTGGGTGCTTACTGCGGGCCCACTACCTCTATCACCTCAAATCTCTCTCTTCCCTGCGGCACTCGACGCAGAAACTTGCTATCACGGACTCTAACGCTGGAAAGAGACGAGCCCGAAATTGACCCAGTGGGTGCCGGGATACACCGGCAGCGATACAAGATGGCTGAGACGTTGACCCCAGGTATAAGACCGTACAGTCGAGGTCCGTCAAAGCCTTGACGTATGCAACCGCCTCCTCATTCCCTCATTCTCCCTAGCCTTCAATGCCAAACTTCGGGCTCACAGTGACAAGGTGCGGTTCGTTGGGTATCGGTCTTGACGAGCGAAGCTGACACTGCCCACGCCATCAGGCACTCATCTAGCAGGATTTAAGAAGTCGAAGAAGATATGCCTGTCGTACGGCAGGCTCGAGCCTATGGGTCCAGGTCGCCCGAGCATTGCCACCTTGAAATTCAGGGACTGCCTCAGGGCTGCGAGTGATCCACACCGCAAGGCGCTGACGGGGGTGCTGCTCTCGGTCCACTCCATGTGGTTGAGTGACGTAGACCGTCCCTGTGCCTACAAGGAGTTATGTGATACTTCAATACGCTCTGCTCCATATCATCTATCAATGAAAACGCTGCCACTGATTGTCAACTGGCGGATGGACATCTCGGACGTCGAGACAACCAGCGGGCTATGGTTGCTCACGGGTTTTCCTCACGCAGGCTGCTCGGGGGTGGTGACTCGCCTGGGTGGCCTCCTTAGAACTACACACAGTGAGTATTAGGACGTCGCGTCTGTCGCATGGTTCGGCTCAGACGTTGGCGCCGAAGTGTCCGACTCAGTTACGAGAAACAAATTTTCGAATGTCGAGACATACAACATGTTCGTGAACGAAACCGGCAGTGGTAAGGGCCCCCACATTGGTGCACAACAACTTTCGGCATTACCCAATGCTACAAGAGTGTCACAAATCTTGTGCTCACAAGAAACAAGGAAGTCGGGTGACTTTACAGATCTAGTTAGGAATAGCACACCGCCCCCCTGTCGGACAGCACCGCGACGCAGACATTATCTTCTTCATCCCACTGCCTGTCAGTTTCCCTTCTCTTCATCGTCAGGTGGTGATTGGCAAAACGTTGTAGGTGGGCAACCTCCTCCTGATCCAAAGCGGCGAGCTCGATGTGATTTCGCATTCTGATATTGCCCAACTGTACTGGGTTCATGTCCTCCCGCGGCGTTGTATTTGTGAGCGGCCATGGAATGCCCAGCCGAGATGGCACCGTGAAGTTAAGACTTCCCAAAATAGTCAAGTCCAAGACCGATATCACTGAACGAATGGATTCCTCGTATACGGTATCCGTTCTGGGGGAGAAATGGAGCGCCACCGTCAATTCGTTCACAGATTCCAATAATGGAAGGCATTGGCTGACTTCTGAACGATTCAGACTCCCATCAGCATGGCCATGGCAGAACTATGAAGCTGAAACCGCTCACCTGCAACCCTGTCCGCCTGGAAAGTCACTTCAAAAATTTCCAAGTCATAATGGGCGTCGGAAGTGGCGAATCTCTTGAAAGGCGAAACATCTCCTATCCCGACAGTAAGCATGAGAGAGAACAGATGGACTCCGCCTGGTGGAGACGTTGCCAGCCACGAAAAGAACTCGTGCCCACGGGGTCCAAATTCGAGGAACCGGAAAGCAGGGGATAGCGACTCGGCAGGGAAACAGGGAACGGAAGGGTCGACAAAATCGACGTCAAGTACTGCACTGTCAAGCCTCGAGAGTCCAACTATAACCACAGCCAGAGTAGTCAAGCTAGGGAGGGTAGCGGTGATGGAAAGGTCCAACAGACTTGTCCATTGGGCAACAGTTGGCCAAGGGAAAGGGGAGCACTGAGAGCCCTGAAGCGCCATGTTCCCCATCTTGATTACTGCCGAGCCCCGGGCAATGGTGTTCTCGAAAAACGACTGAAACCCAGGTCCCAGAACAGCAGCAGCGATTGGACTTAAGGGACCCGGCAGGGAAGGTTGCGAATCAATTGTCAAAGCGTCGAATACTTTGGGAGGCCTGACGAAGGTGCAGTGGGATGAGCTCAGTAACCTGGCGAAACGGTCCAGCTCGTCGAAAGTCGTCAATTCCGCCCTGTTGCCCAGACATGCCTCAAAAGGTGGTATCGTGAACGGGCGACCCAGATGCGAGAGATAAGAGCGGCGGTCAAGAGGGCTGTCTTTGAATGCTGCAATCTGTCGATTATTTCTTCAATCATGCTGGGGTCTTCCATCGCCATTCTTCCATGTAGGTTAGCGTTCCTGGTTCAGGTAGAAACAGATGCCGTTTTAGGCCAAGGGTATCGCGACGTATGCTGACCAGGACTCTGACTTACCCAGTGGGCGAAAGATGAGGAACAATTTATCGGTTCCCCAAAGCTCTGACCCATATTTTAGAGCTATTTCTCAGTGGCGAATGGTCCATTTCGTCCCTGAATCAACCCTATCGCACAGATGGACCATCTGTGCGAGCTTCTCGTCACGTCACCGCACACCTTAAGCTTCGAAGGAGAACACCTTGTTTTGTGACAAGTTCCGAGACGTAGATCCGACAGAAAATTTCAACATGCCCCTACCTGGTCTAAACACAACTTTTGGGCCTGCGCGAGTGCTGGGAGCAAGGAAAGTTGACACAATGCTAGCCCATAGAAGCTAGGCCTAGACCGATGGCCAGCTGACACGTCACGTGGATTTACGGCAGGATCCGAATTCGGAACGCGTTTCCAGCGGCTTGAGACCACGGTATCACTGGCACGAAGTGTCGAGTGGCTCCAGTTCTCAGTGGCTCTCATGATCTTCTCAGTCCTCGAGCTATGTAAATTTTTGTTCGTTCTTTTCGCAAAACTTCACCCGCTCTCAATTCCGCATCCCCAAGCGGGCCTCCTCCCCTCACTACTATCTGCCCTTCATGGCTGTCCTTCGCATGCGATCTTGGCAAAGCGTCCACGGAGAGTTATTTGATTCAAAGGGTGTTGTGCATGTCCCACTGCGCTGCCTACAAGAAGATGGCCACAGCATGGGTAGACCCGGCGCTCCTATGCTACAGGAAGACCGGGACGAGATGCTTGCCTTGCCTCAGCCTAAGGTAAGAGTTCCTTTTGTATTCTCCTGCTGTCCGAATTCGCTCACTACCTTCAAACGCAGGCACGCACACCCCGCTCTTGCTCATATGCCACTGCCTTCCGCACTGGCATCTTCTGGTTGGTTATCAGTGTCACGATCGGCATCTCTACCTTTGGAGGTTGGAAGTTTCTCGCAGCGGTCTGCCACCAAACTCCAGACATAATCGTGTTCAGCAATATTTGCCCCACCGCGGATGCTTCCCTAATTTCCGGAAGTTGGAAGCTACTCGCGGCAGTTTGTCGCCATACTCCCGTCGGCGAGTGGAGGCGACTCGGGGACCTTTGTCCTGTTGCGGACGCTTCGGTGACTCACTCCTTTGAAGAATACATCAAGGATGTCGTCGACCAACGAGTGGAACGCCGCCTCCAGCAGTACCGCACGTCACAAGCAGTTCCGGGGAACATTCTGGATCAAGATCTGTCCCAAGTCGTACTCGGTGCACGCATTGTGATCCAGCTCACCTCACCCACAGTCCCTGTTAACCCTTCACCGTCTAGTGTTCATCTCCCGGTGGTGGTGTTAGAATCCGGAATGATTCTGGGCGATTGCTGGATGTCCGTAGGAAAGCGTGGCCACATCGCGATCCAGTTGCCTCGTCCAGCCAATTTGACGGCCATATCTGTCCACCACTTTCCCATGCAGCATTTACCTCCAGCCCATCGATTGCAAGCCCCGAAGACCATCGTCCTTTGGGGTCTTGTTCGAGTTACTAGGCATGCGTCCTTGACCCGGCCAGTTCGGTCACGCAACCCTCTGGAATTCGCTCGGCAGGCGAAGTTACCACCCGGTATCGCCTTTGACGACCTCTTTGTGCCTTTGGCCAACATGACATACGATATAGGCGGCCCTAGCAAGCAGGTCGCTTATATTCGTCACGAAGACGACGTGCGCTCCTTGCTTTACGACGTAGTTCTGGTGGAGGTGGTGGAGAACTGGGGTGGTGACAACATTTGTCTCTATCACGTTGGGATTCACGGGCAGATTCGCGACACCGATGGCTATGTTTAGTAGCTGTACAGTACTCATCGTCCCAGCTTTACTCTAGAGCCTCTAGTTTCCGGTGTGCTTTGCAGCCTTGTTCATGTCCCTTCAAAGCTATATGTGAAATGATTACCCAGAGAGCTCTTCATCATGATCACCGGATTACTCGCCATGCTTGCGCTTACACGGAATAGATTTACCCCTTTCGGTTTCTCTCCTGCAGCTGAAATTTACGACCCTCGCCGTTAAAGGCCGTTAAGCGCAAGAAAAGGGACAGAGTAGGTCCGGGTGAGTTAGCAGGGGGATCCGGATAGAGGTGAAGCGGAATTCGAAAGAACTAGCTAGCGCTTATAGATCATGCAAAGTCGATCGCGTGTTCGGAAGCAGCCAACATACGTCATCAATGACTATTCTTGGATTAGGTCGACCACATCCGCCTAACGACCGATCATCCCTGCTGGCGGTGTCTTCTCGCGCATGTACATGAGCACTTTTCTCCCCACTTCCTGAGCCGAAGAAACGCAGCAGGCGGATCAAGTCAGGACAGCTATCTGCTTCTCGTATGCAGCAGGAAGCCCCTTCGAGAGATGCGAGCCATGGCGAGGATTCGGCGACGCACGAAGCGCGATCGTATCCGCAAAGGAAGAGACGAGGAACCCAGATTGGCACAGAGATCGACGACACGATAATGGAGGCACGAAGGTGGACTCGACATGGTGAGCTTCTTATCCTACTCTCTTCAAGGTTCTGACGCGGCTGTATTGCGCTTTACAGCGAGGATATCGCTGTCCGACATCGGATACGCGACTTACCTGTCTCCAGACGACACATCGAAATGCAATTATACGAAGGAAGAGTTCGCCGAAGCTGTCAAGCAGCGAAAACTTATTGAAGTCCCCGAGGTTGTAAAACTGGTCCGCAGCGAAGAAGTGCCGAAATTCTCGTCGAGCGAGGTGAGGTACTCTCTGGCTAGTGTCTTTGCGGTGCTCAACCTAAACCTGAACCGCACACGTTGGCAGTTTACTGAGCTGCGGGCGGCGTTTGCAGAAAGACAGAGCGACGAAGCCTACCTCCGAAGGCACCGTAGACTAGAGTTGGAAGAGAAGCGCATCCGGATGAAAGAGAACGAGGCTATAAAGCAGCAGCGGACGCAGGCGAAAAGACGACTAACCGAACTTGCAACTATGGACTACGATTTGTTCAACACTCTAAGTGGAGAGTATTTCTCACCAGGCGTGCCTATGGATCGTCCGAGCGATGCCAGAGCCGCCAAGAAGGAGGGCGAACGGCGAAGGAAAGTCATGCTCGAATGCGGAGATGCCTATTTGGCACGGTGCGACTTCCTTCTTGCGGACGACCCGGAACACCATAGGCTGGTTAAACCTCGTGTCAAGTACCATACGGTCGAATTCGCCAATATTGGACTGTTCTTGACGACCAATGGAGATTATGGGTTGTGGGAGAGCCAAGGACCACCAGCTGAGCGTGCGGTGCGTCAACCTGCAAGCGGTGACACCGATGTCGAGATGGAAACTAGGGGAGGGTACCAAGTCCAAGAGGGGGAAAATGAGCCTGCGGTATGTCAGCCTGGAGACGGAGATGCCGAGATGGAACTACGGAGNATGTGACCACGTCAAGAGGGGAAAATTGGAACGGCGACTTGAGACAGGAGTATCGTGAGCTTGATACTCTCGCTGAAATTACTGATTTACGTTACCGTGGTGTCCTGACAATACAGACAAAAGAGGCGACTCGTTGGACTGTCATTGATTCGTACCGGCAATGGAAGCGAACGTGCGACTCCGATGCAATCGACTCAGACCCCGCAGATGAAGCTACTCAAAATGAGTTCCATTCGAAGGCTGCACACTACGAGGTCCACACACTGAATGCACAATCCAAACGTAAAGCGGCTGACGTTCATGGTCCACCGAACAAGAAACGGAAGGTCCAACGACGACCCGTCCTTAGCTCCACCTGGGAGTCCCCGCCAGGACCGCTGTGGGACAGCCATGATCACAGCTGTGCCTTCGACGCTTGGACTTTCGTCCTGCACACTCTGTGGAGTACGGACAAACCTCGATGGTCACGACCAATGGACGAATATGGCCCCTTTTTCAGGGACTTGATATACGACTTTGAGCAAATGCCGATCGAGGACCCCGAGCTGGAGTTATCATCGGTCAGGAACACGCTCAGGCAGAGACTACGCGCCACTTACCCTAGTCATTATCCTTGCGGTTCTACGGGTGTGGATCTCCTGAGTTTGTCACGCCATCTGTTGAACACCCCCGCAGAGAGAGGTCCGGTTCCTGTATCCTGCTCGGGATGTTACGCCCGAGAATTTGTCGTCGCTGACCATATCAGCCGCATCTGCAGATACTCCGAGGTTAGAGACTGTGTATCGGTCCAAGAATTCATAGATGCAAACGAGCAGCCAGTATCTGCTTGTCAGGGGTGTGGCCAGAGCGAATACCGACTCCACGAGTATGGGGAAGTCTTGACATTCCAAGTTGCCGAATGCCCTGATATTCTGCTGAACAGCAGAGTTGACATACGAGACTGGGGGACATACAGACTGGCTGGCGTGATTTACTACGACGCTATCATGAGTCACTTCACAAGACGAGCGATAAGGTTGGACAATAAAGTCTACTCACACGACGGGATGAATGGGGGATATAGCGAATATGAAGGATTGTTGGAGCATTCTTTGCAGGTATCCAGACTGAACGAACTTAGAGGTGCGAAAGCTTCCTTGGCAATCTACGCGCTGGCGAATATACGCCCAAGGGGTGGAGGTCAAAAGCAACACGGTTCCTGACAGGCCTGACAGCTTGAGCTTCCGTAATGTACCCAAACAGGTACACACCCGCCTCTGATCTTCACCAGTGATAGCACAGGCACTGCTCCTCTTTACTCTCCCACCAGTCCAAGCAGCGATATCTGCCGCCTTCCCACCTGCTCCTACAAACGCATCAGCTCTATTCAAGAGCGGGGATGGCTGGACAGTGCCAGACCAACGAATTCGTTAGCCGACGCACAAGCTCATAGATGCTACAAAGCAATCCTCCGCACACACGACCGGAGCATTTCATCCGATGGTAGGCCATACTAGGGACGCGGAGACGGAGGGCGGTAGTGAAAGGTGGAGATATCCAAGATATTGTCCACAACTTCGAGGAACGGTCTGCCATAATCCGGATGGGTGGTCTCGGACGTTACCGAGACACTGGCGCAACGGCAGAGAGCACCACCCATTTCGCTCTGGACCACATCGACATCCTGGTACAGCATGACCGACGTCCAACGCTATCGATACCGTCTGCCCACCGAGTTGCTGTCTATCATCCTCCAATCCTTCCTGTACGACGAGGGACTGTTCTCTCCGGCCCTCGCCTTTGAAGACTTCGTGTCCGCGGTGCGGTATTTGGATAATTCCCGTCGGGAGTTCCGGGCCACCTTCCTGTTGGTCGACAAAACTACGCACGACTTGGCCATATGCATCTCCTGGCAATACCTCGTCGTGACGTTGCAGGAAGACATATATGCCTTGGAATCAGCCGCACAGGAACGCAGTCCGTTCTCCCACTCGCTGCTGGGCGACTGGACTTGGCGCATAGATATCCGGGTCTCCGGATCGTACACGCCGTCATCGCTGAAGAGGCTGCTATGCCGCTTGGGGAACCTGAAGGTGGTCATCGTGCAAAACGAGCCTTTCGGAATGGAGGGGGGAAATAGATGTCGGCCCGACACCCTGGTGGACACCCTCGCATCATCCTGCAAAGATTTGGAGCGTATTCAATTCCAGTCTTTCGGAGAGGAGCCCTCTGTTCGCCAACTGAAAACGCTCCTAGCGTCGCTTCCCAGGCTACGTACAATCCATGTCGACTCTGTTTATTGGCCAGCGCAAGGAGACGACGACAACGGTGATGCCTTAACACCGGTTCATCATTCGCTCCAGACGCTGTCGATAGGAAGCATCGAGCGTCGGTTTCACAGCGTTTCCGGTCTTGACCGCGCCGGAGTGTTCCTGAATGCCTGTGTTCGTGGGGCCTCCCTCCCCGCTCTTCGAAATCTACACTTACAGAAGGCGGTGCCGCACATGGACACGTTCCTGAACATGTATGGTTCTCAACTGCGAGAAATCGCCTACGTAGCCGGGAATACTGCGTTCACTACGATCCCCCCTGATAATCAACACATCCTAGAAATCTGCAGTGGCATCCAGCGTCTTATCCTTGTAGCCACGGACTGGCCAAGCCAAGACACTATATGCGCTTTCCCAAAGCACCCGTCGATAACGCACGTTGTGATCATTCACATCCCCCAAGGGCGATCTACGGGGTTGAAGAGGAGGGTTATGGCTCTGGGAATGAGTAGGCTCATCCACTGCGAATTTCCTCGACTCGAGCGTCTTACCCTTGTCGGAAGAAGGAGCGAGGGTGGAGGAAATCAAGGGACCGACCTTACACTTCTGGTGAGATGCATGGAATTGCAGGGTGTTAAAGTAGAAGAAATCGACTGTTAATGTATATCGAAGTACTCTTCTACCTCACCCGCTCTACGACTCTACGAATAACCGATGTACGGTTGCAGATGCGATGGCCAGCCGGAGAAGTTGCCCTGTAAACACAACCACCTGGACATGGCGGGAGCGCATAGGGGCAAACAACCAATTTAGCCCACATTCCTAACTGGGAGTCGAAGGACAGATGGAGTCAAACGGCCACCTCGCTGTCTCAGACCTCATTCGCATACCACGACCGCCAATACATCCAGACCTATAGAACACCCATGACTCTCTCTTTCCCCAACGAAGTTCTGTCCCGCATCGTCTGGGAGGCCGTGTATTCCGACGAAGACTTTAGGGTGACGCTCGCCCGCGATCCACTTCACCACGCCGCTCTCACAACCGGTCCTGCCCACGGCAGTGTGACGAAGAAAATGGCCCTCGTCAACAGACAGTTTCATGCGGTCGCTGTGGAAGAGTTGTGGCGCTACGTTTCTGTACGAAGCTCTGCAGCAATCAAAGCGGTGGCTGCTTTGGTGGCGAAATACGGCCGACACACAGAGCGTATCGACTTCCGCATCAGAGAGCCATACGCTCCTTACCTTACGGGAGAGATTATGAAGCACATGCCAAAACTTAAAGTGGTCATGATGTATAGCAAAACCGACTCGATACTCTTCCACCAGCAAGGACCACCCATATTCGCCATCGCAGCTCTGAGCCATACCTTCCCGCCCTCACCCGTCCACTGGTGAAACGCATCGACTTCGAAGGACAACGAGAACTCCCCTCTCCAGTAATTCTCCGCGAGCTCCTCAATGAAAATCCTCAGCTCATCTCCCTTCGAGTTGTCGATTCCTTCGTGTCTGGCATTGGAGAGACAGACTGGTCAGGGAGCGCGCCATTGACAGGCGACAGCAGACTACAAGAACTCTCTCTTGGGTCAGACTACGCAAGATCATTATCGGAACATTCCCCTCACGGACTCGACGCCTTTGTTGACATGTTATGCGTCTGGCAGCCCGCCCTAAACCATCTGAAAACGATCCACATCAAGCAGTTCACCCCAAGGATGTACAAGTTACTTCAACTATACGGACCTGCTCTACGCCACCTGACGTTGGAATGCCCAAACCTCTACTCGAATCCCCTTCACGACCGCAACCTCGTTAACCTTTGCCCTGCACTAGAAACCGTGGTGTGGTACATCACAGACTGCGGCGCCATCGAACCGAGCGACTGCATCCCACTCTACCATCCGAACATCCAACTTGCTCGTATCGTGTATAACAACCCTGCATCTTTCCTCCCCCACAACTATACCAAGTGTCTACGGGACATGCTCCGGCTCGTGCTTGATCGAGAGTTCCCGAAGTTGCAGGACGTAACCGTAAAGCTGCGAGGCTTCGCGACGAGAGATCTTCCGAACAAGGAGTGGTTCTGCGAACTGCAAGGTGAATATGCCGCGGCAGGGATCAGCCTGCGAGGATCGTAATTCACATGTCCTAATGCCCTGTCTTGTCGTGAATGTACCTTATTCAATTGAAGCTATTTGATTTGAACACTGACTCTGCGGAGAGCAAGACACACGCGCTAACCCGGGCGCTTAAGATGATCAGATGTTAACCAAATGACCTGCTGCCAAATTGCCATGACTTATGGCCGAGGATATTTGCCGCGCGAAGCGACGGTCCACAGCCCACAAGTACCCTCTCAGCATGCGGCACATCGTCGTCGTCGTTTAGGAAGTATCTTCCTTTGATATCGAGCTTTGTACTGGATTTGGCGAGGCTCTTCAGATCTTTATAAAAATCTTCTGCAGTGTCGTACAGCGTGTAGGCGCTCTACGAAATCAGTACCCTCTCGGACGCCTTGACATAGTGCTTACAGAATTCTCGCAGCTGTCATCCGCATCCCATGGTGTCGACTCGTGTCCGTCCGCACCAATGTCGTCCGCCACCGATGCCCTCGGTCTCTTCAGATCGCTGTGGGACTCATTCTCGTCGGGGCTGGGGCGCTTGTGGCTGACTGACAGGTTTTCCTTATTCTTCTCCTTGGCTCGGCTTCGTTGTTTATAGATTCTTTGCTGTTCCCTGCACTTATCGCAGAGGCGGGGCCTCCCGTTGGGTACAGTCCTCTTGCAGTCCTTCTTGGAGCATTTTTGTGTTGTCTGAGACCCTGTATCGGCTTCCATAGGACGCGTATTATATGGGTACACAGGCCTATCTACTTTTGCACAACCAGGGCAGAGCCGGCAGGCGTCGGCCACTCATGTGACAGCAAAATCACGTGCCGCACGTGATGTCTAACGGGGGGGAGAGGTAGGTAAACTGAATTTGGAGGTTCAGGATTCGGTAAGTGTCAAGCCTAGGGTGTAAATGGTCGTCAAAGAGAGCGCTACTTGGGGAAGGGGACGATAGACGTACCGTTGGATGCGTTGAGCGAGAGGACGAGGAGGAAGACCACCCTTTCTCCTGGTGTTTCTTCGGCTATAGCTGCCCTTCCAATGTGGTTGGCAGTAAGGTTGAACTCGACATGGCGGTGGGTGGCGACCTGGAGGCGAAATGTGAGGAAGAAAGGGAACGACGGTGGGAGTGGGCGACAAGAAACGATGAGAGTCAAAGCGAACATTGATCCGCTTCGGCGTTTTGGCGTCTGTCGAGATCACCCCTCCCAACGCTCTTCTTTCCATCAACCCACCATCGTCCGCTGCTGACCCCTGGTGAACTCTCAGATGCAACTATATTTATCTCAACTCGGCCAAAGTTTGAGCTATGCCAACGCGTAGCCTTGCTCATGGGCAATGACATCGCCAACCGGCCATCCGCACGCTCACGCCCATGCCCATGAGGCCATTCCCTCCTGTATCGGCTCTTTGTTCGCTGCTCCCCATTGTCAACAGGCGGGGGGTACACAGTTTAACACGATGCTCCGCCCAACTCGTTCTCAGTTAAAACCTGCCGAGTATGCAAGCCGTAGTTTTGTGTCGCCCTGCGCTCATTAACGGGGGCAAAATTCTCATGTTCGCCAACATCTTTCCCCCGTCTCCCCCACCCTGCTACAAAACGGGAACTTAAGGGTCAGCTCTCGTGATGATGCCTCGGTGGCAGATTTTTGTCCGCTTCCAACACGCTGAAAGCCTTCCCCTCTGCTTCTCCGATGTTTGTTTCCCCGTCCTAACAAGTAGGAAAGTCCCCTTTCCTCAGTCAACCGTCTATCCCTTGCATTGGCCTTGTCTTCAAACCAGGGCTGACCGTCTGTGTCGGCAACAGTGTACGGGAGACCACTACCATTGCAATCATTCTGCGCCCTCACGCTCCATAGAAAGACTGACAGCGAAGATCACAAGCCCGGCTTGCCATATCTCAACAAAACAGTCTCAGTCGGCTTGGTCTTCACCCTATACCTCCGCCTCCGTCACCCCAACGCTAAATCGATGACGGTCACTCGTCTCTCTGATTACGCATAGCTTACCTGCCATTTGGTCACAAGGTAAATACACCCTTCTTGATAGACCTCGTCTACGAACTCCACGCACATCTGTAGGCACTACAAGAGCTGGATGATATGAGCGGGACTTCGTTGTTGGGAACATTTCTCGACCAACGTAAGTTCAAGCTTGATGTATGACAGTATGTAGCTACTGGTGCGAATGGAAATATACAATTATTCCGTCACTCCACGTTGTCGAAGCATCCGCACAATCTCTGAACCTTCTCCCCGTCGTTGTATTGCTCGCTGAAGAGCGGTGTCACCTTGGTCATCTGCAGGGAAAGTATCAGTAGATACAAGTGGTCCAGGATGAAAAGTGCACTTCTAATTGTCGCATCTGCCCCAAAGTCGAGCAGGAGCTCTGCCACCTTGGTGTATCCCCAGTAGCATGCTCTGTGAAGTGGAGTATCCCCATTCCTGTCTGACATAAATGCAAGCAATGAGCAACCAGGAAGGAGGCCAAACACCTGAGGCTCACCTCTCACATTTGGGTCTGCTTTGTGTTCAAGCAGAGCCTGAGCACAATCCACATGGTCATGGCATGCACATGCATGAAGCGCCGAGCCATGAAAACCACCTATTTGCTTGATCATCACAACTACTCCTCAGCAACGACATCCTTGAGGGCTTACCTGCCAAATTCGGGTCTGCATCATGCTCAAGGAGCAAATTCACTGACTCAAGCTCTCTCCCATAGCACGCAGCTTGAAGGGCTGTGCCATAAATACCACCTGGAAGTGCCAGAGTGAAAGTGCTGGTCAGCCACCTTCTGCTCATTCCTGGAGAGGAATTGGCAGACCTTGAAGGTTAGGGTCGGCACCGCATTTGAGCAGGTGGGTGACGAGTTTGATGTCTCCCCAGTAAGAGGCAAAGGCAAGGGGTGTGCCATTGCGAAAATTAGTGTTGAGGTCTGCGGCAATGTTAGTGGAGTTTGTTCAGGTCTAAATTGGCATACTTGCTAGTGCTAGGACCTGTATAAGACTACTCAGCAAATCTTGCCAAAATCACAAATGAAGTAAGCTCACCGCTGACATTCGGATCCGCGCCATTCTCCAAAAGAAAGTATACCATGCTAAACTCCTTGTGGTAGCAAGCTGCATGAAGAGCAGTGACAACATTACTCTGTTGGTTGCCTGTGTTGACTTGTGGATGAGACTGGGGTTTGTTTTGATTTGTTACTCAGAGAACTTACCATTGAAGCGAACATTGATGTCAGCCTTGGCATTCACCAGTGCTTGGATGAGTTTCCATTGCTTGGAGCGACTGGCAACCTCTAGTGCTGTCTGACCATCTGTATGGGAGCAAGTTCAAAGTTAGTATGCGAGTCCTCACACAGTGCACTTAGGGGGGCATGTGCTCAAATGAGCGCACCTCGGAAAGGATGATTGAGGTTGACTCTGGCACTCAGGTAGGCTGGAGTTGTGTCCCACACACTGGCACGAACCACAACTTCAAGCACAGTCCAGGTGGCTACATCTGTATCCGTCAATCAGGACATGATTGTGACAATGAACACAAATTAACCAACATACCTGGGATGTGTGGAGGATCAAAATATACTGCACCTCCCCTTGGAAACACAGCCTGCAGGTGACCAATAAAAGTTTCCAACTCTCGGTCACACATGTTTGAATCCCTCTTAATTGAGTCCATAAACCTACCCCAGTGTTCCATTGCAAATCTGCAGGAGTACTCAGAGGCTGGAGGTGTAAAGACGCGAAGTGCGCCGGCGAGTTCTGAGGGG
>JANDKE010001188.1:0-16261 GCA_027627275.1 Coprinellus aureogranulatus
TGGACGTGCAGCCTCAGGGGTAGCAGCTCGTAGTACACGAACATCCCAATTCTCGACGTATCGATTGCGAGTGAATGGAACGCGTCAAACGCCTTTCCAGTAAAACTTCTATGTCCGTGGGTGTGAGTGGAGTTGATATCCAGAGTGACTGCAGCACTCGGGAGATCGGGGGAAGGTCTTGACCGTGACGGAGAGAACCGCAGCGAATGTAGAGGGACCCCCTCCCTTCAGAGCCCAGAAGAGAGAAGGGTTCTTCGCGGCATTGGCAGTGAGGTATTCTCCAGACGAGGTAACAACGTCGAACGAAAGCGCTTGGTCAGCGGCGAGACCGTAGAGAGACGCTAGAGGGCCGTGTCCTCCACCTTGGATAAAGCCTCCAGCAAAACCGACAGTCTGTGGCTTTTCGTCAGAAAGGGGTTGAACGTTTACGATATTTCATACCCACCGGGCACTCTCCCGTTACCAGAGCCTGGGGAGGACTTTGCTTATTCGCCAACCTCCACAACTCACGACCCTGAATCCCAGCACCGACGGTCACCGCACCACCCCTCCAATTCCCAGCACCAGTCCATCTCTTATGCCAAGTGACATCCTTGAAGCTGTGCGTGTTCAAGATGAGACTCCCATATCCGGTGCTACGTCCCATGAAGTCATGTCCCGTGTTTCGAATGACGAGTCGGATGTTATGCTGACGCGCAAAGTCGATAGTCGCTTTGACGTGCTGATGAGTCTTCGCAAGGACGACGTAAGCTCCATAGTATCCACGGGTACATGTGTCGGAGGGAGATTGGGGGAACGGAAGGCAGGTGTCATTCGTCCAGTACGGCCAGAGGTTGGAGATTGGATGATCGGTACTGGGCAGCGGCACGAGAACAAAGGTATGAGATTAGAGAATACCTGAACAAGGACGAAGCTGCTCACTTCCACTGCTCATCAATCCAGTTCCTCTGTACCTCCGCACACTTCTCACTGTCGAATGTGCTGATCTCCCCTCCGGCTCCGCCCTCGATCTTCAAGCTGTTGTAGCAACTGGCACCGGGAGGGAGCGCAACTTGTAACGTGCCTCCAGCAGTGATGTTGAATCTCGACCAGACGGAAGTTGAAGGCCAGCACTTGTCCCCGGGGTAGCACTTGCAAGCATACTTTTGTGAGCCGCGAGTGATAACGTTGGTGGCGGTTGAAGAGACGTCGACGTCGGAGAAAGTCAGTTCCTGGTCCTGTGCAAAGGAGATAAGAGCGAAGCTCAGCGCGGTAAGCGTAGCGAGAAGCATTCCGAGCCAATATATGTCGACGTAGAAAGAGATAGGGAGGGAAAGGGAGGACCCTTCGCCAAAGCTCCGGAGAACAGGGGTGACGCGTTTAAATACCCCAGTCGCCCGATCGTTCAATTAGCTTGGGTTGCTCTTCCGCGCTCTAGGCGCGCGTTCAACGGAATGTGGATTCATTTACAGCACCTCCACCTTGGAGACGTCGTCAGCAGACAAGAACTCCGATGCTCGCAGCGCATACCGGAGACTTTAACTGAGCAAATGTGCGCGCCTGCCCCGAGATTTAGGCTGGGCGCCCAGCCGGGAAAGAAAACCTCGGATTTATTTAACGTCGAGCTGGAGCTAGGCTCGTGTAGGATAGGTACTGGAGATGGCGATGAGGCTGTAGAGCGCTACGAGCGGCAAATTGAGATGCTCACAATGACGAACGAGGGGTAGGATCATCCTCGAAGCGGCGATATCGGCGTAACGAGTGACCCATTTTGAAAGGATGTCCATGGTTCTCCTAGTATCGAAGAGCTATTATCGGCGTTGAATTGAAAGAAGGCCATGGTCCTGTCAGCCTCAGAGACAACGAGGAAGAGCGCGAATATCGGAGGCGGAGGAATTCACCGGACCACTTGCCGCCGTGAACTGACCTAGAAGCCAAGGGGGATGAATCTGATGGGCCAAGGTGAGAGAGGGCCAGCCTGTTGCACCCCCAAGCCAAACCGTATCGCGTCGCGATAATACGAAGGCAGGTCGCGGGTGTGCCAGGACCTCCAGGAGCTGATTAGGCAATTGAATCAGAGTCGTACTTTTCTGGCAGAAGGAGTCGTTGCTGGCAGTTGTGAGTGAGCTTGCGTAGCCGTCAGGCCATCGCCATACCCCTCTGTCCAATCCCACTCACGAACCAACCGTCTACGACCGCCCGTCTCATTATCCTGCTCCTGCGTTCCTAGCATTGTTTCATAGGTCGTTCGCCTTGACCAGGCTTCTGCGCCGAGCTGGCGACTGAAGGGAACAACAGGCCCATTCGATAAGAGGACAGAGTTGGACGATGATTGAGGTTCGGGTTCAAGCTCGGGTTGAACGTCCATCATGGGTTTGGCTTTGTTAGAGCTCGAAGCCGGAACACGTGGGGAGGCCTAGACGGGTCGATCCTTGGGCGCTTAAGATTTCGATTCCTATCTCAAACGTTTGGGCTTCCGCGGGAGAAGGGAAATGATTTCACGGGTATAGACAAATGATGAAGGGGCTATAATACATCTACATACATAGTACGTTCGATAACACATAATGCGGTCATATAAAAGAATCCTCTGAAACATACTTGTTCGTCCTCATGCACGCGATTGCCGCGTCTTCTCGCCCTCGCCCATCCGTACATCAGCCACAGACCTTCCCGATAGATCCCCTTTTTCGATATCACCGGCGTTTGCTGAGTTTCGTCCAGATGAATAGATATTCGTATCTGGGATCGTGAGCGTAACGTGAGTATCGCTCCTGGCGCTAGTCGCGAACATAAGCCCATCGCTAGCAGTCCGCCTGTGGTGTCTGATTCGCGCTGAGCGCTCGCTTGTGTTCAAGTTTGCGTTTGAAGGGAAAGGAGAGGTGGATGTGGTCTGGCCACTTTGAGATGGAGTATCGTTGGAGTTGTGTGGCCATCGGATGTTCGGGAGGGTATCTGGATGGGTGACGCCGTACGCTCGGATTGCGAGGAGGACAAAGACAACGCCTGCACGGAGAGCCAGTATCTCAGTTGAATGGCGTCGGGTCAAAACCGCAGTTGGACGCACCGATACTGGGAACCATAGTCCCATGAAAGACATGCTGCGCAGGGCTATCCAAGTAGTACAGGATGCACAGAGCTAGTTGCTGAACAGCGAAAATCATAGCGCTCTCCACGATAATCCTCATTATTGTCAGAAGCCCACTGCCCGAGCCGCCTGCGTAGAGCCCAGCCGAGCGGGAGAGGGAGTATTGCCGCCAGATCTTGAATGTGATGAGCCCAGTCGTGAGGCAGCTCTGGGCGATGTTTATCGGGTATGTCATGTTGAGAAATGGGCGAGCTTGTGGATAGGTAAGGAGCGTCGGATGCCTGAACCAGGTGATCGTTACGCTGCAGTTGACTGCGAGCGAGCGTTTGTCAACTCAGTGGGTCCATGCAACAGTGAGCGGTAGCGATTGTACGAACCGATGCTGAGCAATAAGACGAGGGACGACGGGATGATAATCCAGACATTTCTCTCCCAGATCAGGAAGCAGCGGTATATCTGGTATCAGTTATCAGCTACCTGAGACAGGGAGATATGAAGTGGACAAGACTGACGACGAGGGCGTCGGCTAGCCAAGTGAGAACGTTCATGATGACGACGC
This sequence comes from Coprinellus aureogranulatus, assembly GCA_027627275.1. Taxonomy (NCBI): domain Eukaryota; kingdom Fungi; phylum Basidiomycota; class Agaricomycetes; order Agaricales; family Psathyrellaceae; genus Coprinellus; species Coprinellus aureogranulatus. Next base: position 3,627 of record JANDKE010001188.1, read on the forward strand.
TGGTATAGTTATCCCAGTAGTGGCTGAGGATTCGTAAATAGGCGATTGGAAGCTGGCCTCCCGAGTCCCTATGCCATGCTGGGCTGAACGCGTAGAGAAATCGATGGGCGTTTACGCCTGTCATGAATATATCGATAAGGACGTTCAGAGGCGGGGTGGCTAGACCGGGAGCGCACCCATATAGATTGACGTGAGCACTAGCATCACGAACGTTGCGGCGAAGAAGATCTGTCGGAAGGTGCGTTGAAAGGTAGGGGTCTCCGAACGAGGCTGATGACACGAACCTTGGCGGAGAAGGTCCATTGCGACCGCTTCGTACGCATCGTTATTCTGACCGAGAATATGAATAGGATAAGGTAGAGACCTAGCGTAAGTCCGGGAGGCTCTCGTCAAGAATGGCAACGGGAACGTATAGCACAAGACTCACCATAGATAATCCCCTACACCATTCGACCAAGACCACCAACAAGCGCAACAGTTCTTCAGTACAGACTCTGGCACAACTTCAAATGATACACACCCCCAACCAGAACGACAGCAACGTATGAAACTGATCAGCCGCATCCCGTCTCGCAACCGCAACTGGATCGGTGAAGTCGATCATCCCCTCATCCGACAAGCCCTCGCAAAATTTGCCAAAATTCCAGTCGTGGAGTAGCGCTCGCAGAGGACAAGGCCTTCAGCGATTCTGCTGAGAAGAATAAGGTGAGGGAACGGGAAAGAAACACGATGCTGAGGACCCACCATAGCCAACGCGGAAAATAAGCAGGGTCATCACGACACTAGGACGCAGGGAACAGAACATGGCAGGGTGAGAAGCACCGCGCAGGATGGAACCATGAGGGAGAAGGTGATTGGCTGGGGTAAAAAACCCATTCGGTCAGAAATTAGAGTTTCTGTCGGCACTCACGGCGCTTTGGATATGATCGCCGCACTGAGAGCGCCCGCAGGCCCCTGAATCACCGCAGGAAACGTTATCGGGTTGGGGGCGGGAGCCGATGAGAATTGAATTGCCATTGAGGACGTCGGGAAGGGAACCAGCGGGTCAAGATGGAACTCGAAGCGGCAGTCCCAAATGAGTTGGGATCCCGCTTTGCCCAGTATTCTGGAAAAGCACGAGGACAACTGGCGCTGTGAAGAGCTGTTGGTGTAAGATAGCCTTTGTGAGAGTTCTAGAAAGAATACTTCCGTCGCTCACCCACCAAATACTCACCATGATAACAGTGCGGGACCCAGGCGGAACCAGATTGCCCGACTGAACTCCGAATGGCTCGGTCTTAATCGTTGACCTTGACCCCAACGAGTGCCCGCAAGCCAGTTGGGAAACACTACAACTCAACTGAAATCTGGTAAGCGTGGACTTCACAGCAATCAGCGTTCTCCTCTCCGATTAGATGCGCTGAAATGGTGTTCACGGTGAACTCCAAAGTGAAGATGGCTAATCATAGATACCATATTTGAACCCACGAGAGGTTGTGAACTTGAGCCCTTCGGGTGGGGAGCATCGCATACAAGGGAACAGACGAGCGGAATGCTTTACAATGTCTGCCGTCGCCTATAATGTCAAACGCTTTTGTCCCCCCGCAAACGCTGTGCTCTGGAGCAGCGTGCTGTCTGAACGCTGGTTCTGCGTATCTTGCATCTCGTTTTGTTCGCAAGTTTTCCTTTCATTATTAACGAAGGGGTTCATGTAAGTTGAGAGAGTTCACTCATAGAGGGTCTGGGACGGACCTTAAGATCGACCTTACCTGAAGTATGTCTTCCCTCCGAACGAACTCGAAGAAACATGACCCACGGAAGACGCGAACCAGAAGCCCTTATTCAAATGGGCGCCAAGTCCCGACTCACCGGCATCTAAAACACCGGTTCCGGTGCTTTGCTTTGTTAGATCCGCAAGGCGCCGGAGGCCTTCGATTCCGTCTTTTCGTTGAACACGACACCTCAAATCCAACCTTCACAGGAGGAGACTGAAGAACCACAATCCTCTATTCTTTCACGAACCAACGCCCACGCCTGGAAGAATGCCGAGCTGCCCTTGAACGTACTATCCACGAACCCAACGCAGCTCTCGTAACGCCTGCTCAGATGATAAGTGGTAGCGAGTCCCCAATGCCATATCGGCGCGACGGTAGCCCTCAAAATCCGACATCGATACGCGCCTCTCGGGCTCTTCGCCGTGTTGCCAGCTACTGATCAGCCTACATTCAGCCCCTTGGAGGGACATTTGTGAGCGCCGTGCTGATGACTGGCCGACAGGAATCGGCGGTCGGCAGACCGTCCGTGACATTTCTCTTTTCCCAGTGGCGCTTTGACTTGTGTGCTCGGTTCGCTGCCTCCTTGGATCTTACGCTCTATACCTGCTAGGGGATCAAATGTTGCGTTGGGCAGCAAGGAGACGCTGGCTGCCTGGGGGCGAATTACTCCTCAAGGGCCACTCTAGGCTACCCCTCTGTGCACTACAACGCGCTCTGGGCTAGGTCGTATCTCTCTTTTGGATCTAGGCAATCCGTGCCTCGACATATGCTCAGTTCCGGCATTTTCGTCCGTATTGGAAGGTTTAAACGATCGTGGCTGGTCTTGTAGTGTTCGTAAGATGGCATTCTGATACACCTGTATCGTTCACTACCGGCCTCAATCGGCGTGGACGATATGAATTCGTGATCATCGGACGGCGTTAAAGGGTCAGTGCTAGCCTCCATCTGTGTCCAGTCGCCCCGAAAGCCAGTTTACTGCTTTCTCTGGTCCCATCACAACGCCTTCGGCTTCAAGATGGGTTCTACGATCCTCTCCTTCCTGCAGTTCGCTACATCTTTCTCTCTAGTGTCGACGACGCCCCAACAATCCACGCTCACCCAATCCGGAGCTTCACCTACCCAGCCCTCACTCATTACGCGCAATGGAGCTACATACGCCTGCAAATGCTACCCCGGAGAATCATGCTATCCTGACGCCGCGACATGGGCGGCGTTCAACCAGACTGTCGATGGGAATTTCGAACTCGCGTTACCACCAGGCGCGCCTTGCTTCAGCACCGTTGACGGCACAATACCCACCTTCAACGCAGCCCAGTGCGCCGAAGTGCAGGCCAACTGGTTTGCGGAACAGTGGAACACCGACCACCCAATCTCGAACCTCTGGTCGTTTTGGACGAATGATACTTGCGTTCCGCTTGGTGTATCTCCGACGGATACATGCACTCGAGGGTACTACGGGAACTACGTTATTTTGGCCAAGACGCGGGCTCATATCAAGGCTACTGTGGACTTCGCCCGCACTCGTAACCTTCGCCTTGTCATTCGGAATACTGGACACGACTTTATGGGACGGAGCACCGGCTTCGGAAGCTTGATCTTGAATACTCATAGCTTCAAGGACGTCGTTTTCCACGAGAAGTGGACGGGTCCCGGAAAATGGAAGGGTGGAGCTGTTACGGTCGGAGCGGGTATCCAGGGGAGAGAATTGTTGAGGTTGGCGAACCAGAGGAGCCCCCCATTGGCTATTGTTACGGGAGAGTGCCCGGTAAGTCTTTGTCACTTCCTACTCGAAGTCCCTAAGCTCATTCTGTCAATTGACCGATGCGTAGACCGTTGGGTTTGCGGGAGGCTACATCCAGGGAGGTGGACATGGGCCACTTGCATCGTTCTACGGAATGGCTGCCGACCAAGCTCTCTCTTTCGACGTAGTGACCGCTTCCGGCCTTTACCTCACTGCGAACGCTGACCAGAATCCCTCTCTCTTCTGGGCGCTAAAAGGAGGTGGACCGTCGACATTCGCAGTTGTTGTTTCCGTGACCGTTAAGACCTTCCCCGACCTCCCTTCATCCAGCGTCATCCTCCGCATCAATTCGACGCACACGACCGATCCAGAGGTATTCTGGAAAGGGGTCAACGCCTTCCACGAGCTCAGCAATCGCTACGTCGAGAATGGCTTGTTCGTTTATTACGAACTAAGTGACATGAGGCTGAACGTTCGCCCGTTCGTCAGTCCAAACATGACGTCTGCCCAACTCGACCGCGTAGTCAAGCCGCTCTTTGACAAGCTAGATACTGAGGGAATCCCGTACGACAGGAAAGATAGTCATTTCCCTACATTCTTCGACCTATATCTCGACGTCTTCGAAGACGAAGGCTCGTTTGCTCAGATGATCGTGGGCGGACGACTATTTTCCAAGGCTGACATCAAGCGCAACTCGACTGCGATTAATGCTGCTCAGCGATTCGCCGTTGAGCAAGGCGCTTTCATCATTGGACACATCGTCGGCCCAGGGACTGGTGCACCCAAAGTGGATAACGCGATTCACCCGAGGTGGAGGGACGGTGCGAGTTTGAGCATCATGGGGCTGAGCATCGCTGGAAACTCAACATTGGCGGAGAAGGCTCGAGTTCAGAATGTTGTGACGAACGTCGTTGGGAAGGCTCTAAGGGATGCCAGCCCCAATGGGGCGGCATATGTGAACGAGGTACGCTTGTAGCACTGCGATAACTGTACGTTAGACTGCTCACGGATCGTCGCCTTGATCAGGGCGACCTCGAGGAGCCAAACTGGCAGTCGGCCTACTGGGGGTATAACTATTCTCGTCTGCGGGAACTCAAACAGAAGTTCGATCCTCTTGGAGTTTTCTATGCGCGTACGACTCCTGGAACAGAAGACTGGGAAGTCATCGACGTTGGGACCAGGTTGTGTAGGAAGGTGTGAACCCTTTTCTGTATTACCTGGCCTTTGCAGAACGGCTTTCAGAATAGTCAGGGCATGTCAATGGTAGACTGAAATACTACAGTGACTCGGAACGAGTATGCCTGGTGAAAACGGATATAACACTTCATCTTCAAACTCCTCATTTGATTCACAGATCAATTATCACTCCAAAACCGACGTCGTTCATCTTATGTATCACCGCCGCCGACATACTGTATGCAGTATTTGCCGACCGGGAAAGCACGGTCCCTGAGGACAGCATTCACAACTGAACCACGCCTGTTGTATCATGCGGCCTATGATACCATGCTCGTCACAATTTAGGTATCCTAGAGGCCCCAGTTGAGAAAATACAGAACGAGAATGAAATAAGTGTCACTCATACGCACCAATGGTTCCCCAATTGCTTTGTCCTAGACGCTGACGTCGATCAAAACTAGACGAACGGGCGCGAAGACAACTGCCCAGCCGGCTCAGTCAGCTATGCCGCGATCCTGCACTCGTGTTTGTCGATTCCTCAACTACTTGCAGGGCGCACGACGACAACGGCCAAGTCATCAATGGTGTTGCTGTTATTGCGGCTGTGTCTGAATGGAGTTTCAGTTCGGCGAAGCGTTAGCTTGAACGGTTCTGGAATGTGAAGCGCCCGTATGTTTTTACGCACTGGTAGGTAGACCCCGACGAAGATGGAGAGGTCCCCACGATGCACTGTTAAAGAGATGATGATACGATACAGATGTACCCATACAATAAAACCGAGCAAGGCCATACAGCCCAGCCAATGTAATCAGAGCTGCACAAAATGAGCTGGTACCACTCACTGTGAGCGCAGGGCATCACTTGTTTCTACCTGAACCCCGCCGCCCTGGAAAGGGGCAATCGACAGAGGGACTTGGTTTATTTTTCCAATCGGGACAGTGTGAATTGTCGATTGAGGGAGTGCGACAGTCGACGATACGTTGACCCAGAGAGACTGTGGATGTCCGGGAATGACGAAAGGAGCTTGCGAATAGACTGGTAAGACTGGGATTCAGGACGAGGATGCCGTCGTATCCTTGTCTTTGAGGCAAGAGCGAGCAGAGACAGGGACGCTATACGAAAAAGCTTCATCCCCAAGCAGTAAGAGGGTATACCCATCATTCATCCTCGACCTACCGCAGAGCGTCATCGGTTCCAAGGGGAGTGAGCGTTCAAGACAAGAAACGATTCGGTTACCCCTATTCGGGCCCCTAATCAGCTACGGCGAATGCCGTGCATGGCTTAGGACTCCTTATTCGGAAGGAAATCACACGCTCTGCGAACGGGCCAACTTGTATTGCCTCTTGCTCTTCATCATCGAACTTCATGCTCCAGCACAACTGCGCTTGGCCCGAACTCATGCCCCTTGGTTGCATTGAAGGCATCAAGTCGCAAGATCTGGAACTCGAATTCATGCGTGTTACTAAGCCCACTCATTCGCGTGGGCCTGGCCATGGCAGAACACTGGGCTTCACCTCATCGACCTCCCTCCATCAAAGGCGATTCAGGGGGAGTCGTGTTCGACCCGATCACACATACATATTGATTGTGATTCTGCTGGTACCTCGAACCGTTATATCTGCTCTCGGGGACCCTGAACATTGCGACGCCCACAGAACCCTACATCTGATGCTTGCCTCCGCCAGTGTCGGCATAGGATGCTCCAGTTTTCCTCGGTTTTGACGCTCGGATACGCGGCTGGGGTGTATGACCGAAATAGTCTGCTCATCTTTGTCCTTAGCCTCGGGGTTCTCTCCACGCGCCTCGTCTGCTGCCCGAGGGTTGGGCGTTGGCCAAGCGTCCACAGACGTTTCGGATGACTCAGGATGTACGGAAGGCGTTCGGCTATATCTGGTGCTCGCCGGTCTCTGTCTCGCTCAGCGTCAAGCCTCAAGGTATAAGTACATTGATCAAACTGCACTCCTCCCCAAGAGTCAGATCTTTCCTTCGTACAGGATGGTAAAGTCTACTCTTTTCCCTCTTGCTCAGCTTCGCTTCCTTGGGCTGTTGTATCTCAGGACCACGAGCTTTCTTTCTCCCAACAGGACATCGATGCTTCCCAGTCCTCAATTGTTACTCGAAACGGACAGCAGTACGCGTGCAAATGCTATCCTGGCGACGCCTGCTATCCCGACGCGCTGCATGGGCTACATTCAACGAAACCGTCGGTGGCAACCTCCTGGTAGCGATCCCCCCAGGTGCCCCCTGCTTCAACACCCTCAACGGAGATATCCCTACATATGACGCTGGGAAATGCTCCGAAGCTCAAGCCAACTGGTTCGACGAACAATGGACGACTGACCAACCTATCGCCAACCTCTGGACGTTCTGGACGAACGACACCTGCATTCCCCTGGGTGCTTCGCCTACCGACTCCTGCACCAGGGGATACTACGGGGACTACGTAGTACTCGCAGAGACGCGTGAACACGTCAAAGCGACCATTGACTTCGCTCGATCCCGCAACGTTCGCCTCGTCATTCGCAATACCGGACATGATTTCATGGGTAGAAGCACCGGGTTTGGGAGTCTAATCCTCAACACCCATAGTATGAAGGAAGTCGTCTTCCACGACAGTTGGACTGGGCCTGGGACTTGGAGAGGTGGAGCGGTCACTGTTAGTGCGGGTGTCCAGGGAAGGGAGCTGTTGACACAGGCGCATCAGCGGAGCCCGCCGTTAGCTGTGGTCACTGGAGAATGCCCGGTAAGGTTCCCTCACAATACACATTTTTGCAGAGAGCTGATGATAATTTTGTGTACCTCCACCAGACTGTTGGATTTGCTGGAGGATTCATTCAAGGCGGAGGTCATGGCCCATTTGGGTCGGTCCATGGTATGGCAGCTGACCAAGCCCTCTCCCTCGACGTCGTAACCTCTTCCGGGGAGTACCTCACCGCCAACGCGGAACAGAACCCCTCGCTGTTCTGGGCTCTCAAAGGGGGTGGACCAGCCACTTTCGCTGCCATCCTCTCTGTCACGGTGAAAACCTTCCTCGACGTCCCTTCCTCTGGAGTGTCTCTCCAGATCAACTCCACGCATACTACCGATAAGGAAGTGTTCTGGAACGGATTCAATGCGTTCCACGAACTCAGCNACCACTACGTCGAGAACGGTTTGTACGCTTACTACGAGCTGTACGACATGCGGTTCTACGTTCGCCCAATCCTCGGACCCAACAAGACGCTGGATGAACTCAACGCCATTGTCAAACCCCTCTACGACAAGCTCGACGCCGAGGGTATCCCCTACGACAAGGAGGAATGGCATTACCCCACCTTCTTCGACCTCTACCGTAACGTCTTCGAAGACAACGGAGCATTCGTTCAAACGATCAACGGTGGCCGCTTGTTCACCAAGACCGACTTTGACCGCAACGCTACCGCGATCAACGCAGCGCACCGAACTGCCATTGAGAGTGGGGCGTTCATCGTTGGTCATATCGGTTGGACCGGGTACTGGAGCCCCGAACGTGGACAACGCCATTCATCCGAGGTGGAGAGACTGGAACGCAGGCTTCAGCATTAGCTTCCATTTTATTTCTGGGAACGCTAGCTTGGCGGAGAGAAGGCGAGGGTGCAGAATGTCGTAACGAACGTTGTGGGGAAGGCACTGAGGGATGCGAGTCCGAATGGCGCTGCGTATGTCAATGAGGCGAGTTCTTTCCTTACACTTCTTCGCGCGGTCAACAGGCACTAAGCGAACTACAGGGTGACCTCGAAGAACCGGACTGGCAAACGGGATATTGGGGTTCGAATTATCCCCGCCTTCTCGAGCTCAAGGATAAGTATGACCCTCTTGGAGTGTTCTACGCGCGAACCACGCCTGGAACAGAGGACTGGGAGGTCATCGACGTCGGGACCAAATTGTGCAGGAAGATCTGATTATTGATAACCCGCCTATGCGGAATGGATTCAGGCACTCGATTCATCGTTCCCAAGAGCGCTATAGTACATCGAATGAATATAACTGTGTTTATGCGAGGTAAACTCCTGATGGCATTCCGAGGCACAGCCGTACGGAGGTGAGCAGCTGAGGAAGCAGCGAGGAAATAAACGTTTCTCCGACTTTGTCAGTGAAGCGCAGATCTCCACACCGAATTCCTTCGACTGAACCACCACCGCGGAACCGACACAGCACGCATTGGCTGTGGTGAACGATACTTGTAATGCCTCCAAGATGTGCATAACGGAAATGAACCCGGCTTTTGAAGCCCTAAGCGCGTCGCGAGACTGGTACTCCACCTGAGAAAGGAGTGCTCAGCCCTATATTTAACCGACGCTCGGCCATGCGTAAGCCTGCGCACCCGCATCCATCCTAATAGAGCAGTACAAGTCGGTCGTTCTGCGCGTTATGCCGATCGCAGTTGTGAATGGGAGGCCCAAGGAGGATCTACGCAGAGGGTTAGGATGACTCTATTTCGCATGGTAGGAAGTTGGACATAGCTTTGGACCAGAAAGCACCTCGGTCGGGGACGAGAAAGTCGGAGTCGCTTCTGGATTTGGCCATCGCAGGTTGGGAGTNCCTTTTTATTTCGACGACCAAAGAAGGGTGGTGGTCAAACAAGCCACGTACCCGGCGCGGAGATCGATATCGGGATGACAGCATCAGCCAAATGTCAATCTGCGCTACCGTATGGGTAGACCTATTCGACCACCAAGAATTTGCTCGAAAGAAACTAGCCACACTATTCAAAAAGCGTCGCTAGAAGGCCGCTCCCATCGTACGTCAGGTTCTCGAGGTAAGAACAAAACGCTGGAAACGTCAACGGTAGCTCAATTCGCCTAAGAGTCTGCATGCATTCCTGTACACCAACAGGGGAGAACTCACCTCAATTCCTACGTATCCCAGCTCCATTGGCTGTATGGTTATAAGAACACGGAGGAAATGAGTAGACGAGCATGCTGAGAGCACCCTTATCTAGGGTATGGCCCGTCGAGCTTGAAGTAGTCCGTGTTAACAACACCAGAAATGCTTGTTGTCAATCGACCCTCGGGGACGATTCCAGGCATCTTCGCTTCCCTTCCCCATGTTCGCATAGTTCCTGGTTTCCTTTCGCCAGTCAATTGTCCTTCTAGAGAAGATAGACTGCGGATATTTCCGGATACTCCGATGGACCGAGAGCGAACCGTGTGTAGAGGTAGCCCCATCGATGCTCGGGGTGTAGCCGAGAACGCGGAGCGACTTTCGAGGTGAAGTTGCCTGGACGTTCAGCTGCACCACCACAGCTGCGTGGCAACCACTGCAAGTCCACCTTCCCATCTACCACAACTTCCCGATCCCGCCCTGATCTCTCGGCACCCTAGCGTAGCATTCCTCTCTGAATCGTAGACGCCAATAGCAATAGGATGTAGGAGCGAGGACTCAGCGCATGGGTCCTCCAATCCACGGAGGGGGTGTAGCAGACCACGCGAACGAACCCACAAAAAGAGGTTGGACGTTCAGCTGCACCCAGCACCGTTGGTTCATAAAACGACCGTACGGCAGATCGTCTCCACACCTCCATCCTATCTTCTGCTTTGTTTTTCAGTACAGATAAGAGAACTCGCCGAAAGCAAGATGTCCGTAGACCAAAGCTGGAGCGGTACGCGGAAGAGCACTCAAGGTTCGGCTCTGGGAACACCCTACACCGTGCGAAGAAGTGTTTAAGCAGCTATCGCGTACAACCAGCCAACCCGGGTCTTGCACAATAGCCATTTCGCCTCCCTCAGCCATGTCGGGCGTATCCACCGTCTTCCCCTCGGTTCGCCTGCAGTATCGAGTTCCAGATCGACAGGGAAGTAGTCGGGGTGCTTCATGCTCAGAGGTAGAGTCAGGCTCGGAGGGCACTACCGCTCGATCCAATCCACGATCCCAGGATACGCCCGACGGGTCACCCAAAGCGACGGTGGCCTGAGCAATCGTAGCTCTCACTCAAACCACGTTTGGGGACCGCTGAACTCCTGGGCTCGCATGCCAGGCTCGAGAGGGACCCTAAATCTGTGCGACTCGAGCTTCAGGTCGTCCCAGAAAGAACCCATGGTGCAAGGGATGGCGACGTAGGCGAAGAGCAACTGGCCCATTCTCGAGGATCCAGCCACCTTCATACCCAAGGATGCTCATGGGAGCGCAGACGGGAGTTGAGAGGGCCTCTGTACCACTCAAGGGCGAGGAGCCAGAGTAGGTAGGATGATGATGAGAGCCGAAAGCAAAGGATGTGATGCCTGCCCTCTCTGCTGTTCTCACTCCTCCCTCGTCGTCACATCTTCCTTCACATCTCTCTCACCTTCGTCACATCTCCCTTCACATCCTCTTCGCACTTCCCTGGACTCTATCACACTTCCCTTCATACCTCCTCACCATCCCCTTCACCTCCTACTTAGATCTGCGCAAGCAGGAGCCAACGCCGAAGAACCCACCTTCCACAGTTGGCACGGGCGATGCGCGCAGGGGGAACGAAAGAGGGAACGAGTCTCCAAGAAAACACTCTGTCACATTAACCACCTCCTCAAAGTAAGAACACAAAAAAACGCGAACGAGTATCATAGTCTATAGGTATTGAATCGAAAAACGACTGCGAATGAAGTCTCCCTGTCCTGCCATCGCTGCCAGGGCTCAACAAATGCTCAGCCGCCGAGAAACAGGAAGGAAGAAAGAAGGGCGACCACGTTTAATGGTAGTAATGAACCTACACCCAAGCCCACCCAGTTAACATTCCGCAGAACATAAGTAGAGAAGGGAAGAACGACTCACCTCCTCCCTCTCCCTACCCCTCATGAACGGAGGCTCAGTTCCCTTGTAGTAGATATCCGTCCAGAGGTCCTTGGTTTCAGGTTCGGGGGACTGTCAAATACAAGTACAAGTGGTGGTCAGCATGCTATCCTCTCTTCGAAGGCCAAAACAAAATGGCGGTCTCGACGAAGGGCGGGCAAGTGTCCGATCCCATCGTCGGCGTACTCCAACGAAGACCACACACACATCCCGACTCCCCACGCAATCACCCCATCTCCGTCCTCCCCCACACCTACTACCCCACCGCAACGCATCGGAACAAGAGAGAAAGAGGACCACTCACAGCCTTAGCCTCCTCAACAGCCTTATCCACCACAGCCTTCGCGTCCTTATCAATCTTCTTCAAGTCCTGCTCGCTCGCAATACCCCACTCCTCGAGGTAGCGCTGCAACCCACGAATCGGGTCCTGGGTGGACCTCATACGCTGGACTTCTTCACGCGTACGGTAGGTCTACGGGTTGACGAGCGAAGCGAGTCCAGCGTCACGCGAGTCAGGGTTCACGAGCGAGTCATGATCAAGGAAAAGGGCGAGTGCCGAGCGTTCAAGCCGTCAGCGCCATGATAACAACAACGATAAACCGAGAGAAAGACGACGTACAGTCCCCGGATCACTCATCGAATGCCCACCATACCTATACGTCACAAACTCCAACAGCAGAGGGCCCTTATCCTGGTCAACCGCCCATTCACGGGCGTACTGCACAGCTTGCTTCGTAGCGATGATGTCCATGCCGTTGACCTGCGAGAAAGCGAGTGGGTTAGTACGAGCTCTTTCGTTAGTGCGAGTGAGGGAAGGAGGGAGAGAGGGAAGTTAGTACAAGCTCCTTTATTCATTCATCGAGTGAGGGAACGCCCCGCCCGTCGGGACCCAAAGCCCATCGGCGCCCTACGCAGTCGCCGTCCCCTGAGCCCCATCGACGACCCCGACTCGCCGTTATCGCGGGCCGAACGCGACACGCGTCGACGAGTAACAAGCGAGGCAACGAGGCGTCAAGATAGTGGAGGAGAGGGCAATGCAACGAGCGTCCATCCAGGGTCGAACACGCCAAACACGCCCAAGGACCGCCCGAAGGACTGCGCGGCAGAACGAAGGGGGGGAAGAACGCCAGAGGACCGCACGACAGAACGAAGGACAGAACGACCCGGGGGGGCCG